>BLKR01000259.1:31536-99036 GCA_011170035.1 Teleogryllus occipitalis | reverse complement strand
AATTCGTTGAAGACAATTGAACATATTATAATTAACAAAACTACCACTCGATATGAAGTTGAAACAAAAGATGTAGGATACAGTGACCAGGATGCTCAAATTCTTACTATTATAAGAAATGCAAACACTGACACAATAAATAATACACGTATGACTAGATTGTTTACTAAAAGTAAAATAAAATTATTCATAGATTACTTGATGCAGGAGTCATGGGAAGCGGTTTATAATACTGTTGTTACAAACGACAAATATAATTCCTTTTTTTCAACTCTGTCATTTCATTTTAACACTTGCTTTCCTCTTCAGAAAAGAAAATTAAATACTTCACGGAAATGCAATTCTTATAACTCAAGGGATACCACAAGGGATTAGGATATCTTGTAAAAACAAGCGAATTCTTTCTTTCATTTCTAAACATCATGACGGATCTCAAGATTTCCTCATCTACTTTAAAAAATACAAATCATTGTTAAGAAAAGTCATAAGACAGACTAAAATCATGAAAAACGATCAGGATATTTTGAATTCAAATAACAAAACAAAAGCAATGTGGAATATAATAAAAAATACGACCAAATGAACTAGAAACCTTGTAGAGAATGTTGTTTTAAAATATAACGATACAAATGTGAACGATCCGGCAACAGTGGCTAGTCTCTTTAACAAATTACTTTTCGAGAATTGCTGCCGATCTCACAATGGAACGTCCATTTAAATGAATTGAACACAAAATTAAGTTCATTATGCTACGCGTTCAGAATTCTTGCAAATTCAGTCAGCCTTCATACTGTTCGTTGTGTATATTTCGCGAATGTTCATTCCCGCCTGAGATATGGCGTAATATTTTGGGGAAATGCATCTTATAGCTCCCAGACTTTTAGATTACAAAAATAATTGTACGAATAATAACCAAATCCCTCCCACGTGATTCTTGTAAGCCTGTCTTTATTAATCTAGGAATTTTACTATTACCTTGTCTGTTGATTTACGAATCAGTGGTTTTTGTCAAAAATGACTTACTTAAAGACGGGAAAATATTTTCAGAAAATGCCGATGTCTATTACTATAACACTCGACGTAGAAATCATATTCATCAGGAGACAGTATCAACAGCTCATTACAAAAATATCACATACAATACATGTACATTATTTTACAACACTTTGCGAGATGACATTAAACGATTAAATTCAATAGAAAAGTTTAAATCCAAAGTGAAATCGTTTCTGCTGCATAACTGTTTCTACGAAGGTCACTCCAAAAGAAATACACACTATTTTTTTAAAAGTACAGTTTTCATTCTACATGTTTGAAAGTTTTACAGTATGTAGATACATCCTTTAGGAAGAATATTTTCATTTTTCCACATAATTCCCATCCCTCTCAACTGCCTTACGCCATCTTAGAACCAGCGCCTGTATACCCGCACGGTAAAATTCTGGACCAACATGTTGGAGCCACTGTTTGGCAGCGTGCACAAGGGAGTCATCATCTTCAAACCTTGTTCCACGAAGAGAGTCTTTCAGTTTCCCAAAGAGATGATAGTCACATGGAGCCAGGTCAGAACTGTAAGGCGGGTGTTTCAGTGTTGTCCATCCGAGTTTTGTGATCGCTTCCGTGGTTTTTTGACTGACATGTGGCCGTGCAACAGCAAAACATCCTGCTTTTGCCGATGTGGTCGAACACGACCCAGTCGAGCTTCAAGTTTCTTCAGTGTCGTCACATATGCATCAGAATTTATGGTGGTTCCACGTGGCATGATGTCCACAAGCAAGAGTCCTTCGGAATCGAAAAACACCGTAGCCATAACTTTTCCAGTAGAAGGTGTGGTTTTGAATTTTTTTTCTTGGGTGAATTTGTATGATGCCACTCTATTGATTGCCTCTTCGTCTCTGGTGAAAAATGATGGAGCCATGTTTCATCTCCTGTCACAATTCTTCCAAGAAATTCATCTCCACCATTCCCGTACTGTTCCAAAAGTTCGCTGCATACCGTTTATCGTGTTTCTTTGTGAGCCACAGTCAACATCCTGGGAACCCACCTGGCACAAACCTTTTTTAACGCCAACACTTTCAGTATTCTGCAAACACTTCCTTCCCCTATCCCAACGTAGCGTGACAATTCGTTCACTGCGTCTGTCATCAGTCACCAATTCATTAACTCTCTGCACATTGTCTGGAGTGTGTGCAGTACGAGGCCTGCCGCTGCGAGGACAATCCTCAATATTGCCGTGCCCGCTTTCATCACGTAACCTGCTTGCCCATCGACTAACTGTACTGCGATCGACAGCAGCATTTCCATACACCTTTTTCAGCCTCTTGTGGATATTTCCCACTGTCTCGTTTTCACAGCACAGGAATTCTATGACAGCACGTTGCTTCTGACGAACGTCAAGTGTAGCAGCCATCTTGAAGACATGCTGTGACGGCGTCACTCACGGGAACAGGTTGAACTAAATTTGAAAACAAGCGGAAAGGATGTATCTACATACTGTAAAACTTTCAAACATGTAGAATGAAAACTGTATTTTTAAAAAAATAGTGTGCATTTCTTTTGGAGTGACCCTCGTATACAATTAGTGACTATACTGAGCATCACAAGAAAAGTAACATTAATTTTTATAATGATACATAATGCATTATTTACCATTTGGACTGTATAAATGTGTATAAACAACCTGTAACAAGTATTGTACTGCAGCTTCCGCGTCAATGACCCCCATCTCAATCAGGTTTTTCGTCCAGTTTCCCTGATCCATTGAGCAAACGTTGAGATGGCCCCTTGTTTTGCTTCTGGACATAAATGTAACTTCATTATCTGTGCACGTCTTCTAGAATTCATTGGGAAATATAGTTATTCAAATTATCTTTTCCATGTTGTTTCGGCGGGAAGAATTATTCCTTGACGACGGACATCATGGATAAGAGCCCAAAATTTATTGCTTATTTATCCTTGAAAATAGATTTTATTACACGAGAGCTTTTTTTTAATTTTCAAATTTCATCTAGTATATGACTTAGTGTAGGGACAACAGAATTTTGAAAATGTGCACAGAATTCACTTCTCCCCATAGCACGTCATACGCAGTTTTAACTGTTTTTGACGTAAAATAAATAAATAAATAAATACACAACGAGTATAATTCTGAAAGAATTCTGAGCGCGTAGCATAATGAAATGAACTTAATTTTGTGTTCAATTGATTTAAATGAACGTCCCGTTTGAGGTTTGGCATATTGTTTGAAAAAGCCACATTTGACATTAAATATTATTCGCACACAAAATTTAATTAGTATAAAAATATAAAAATTAAAACATACAAATTTACCTTCAGAAATAAAAAAAATATTAAGTTACAGGATAAATGTTCTAATTTTTTCATTTTAATTTAGAATTGTGTATATTTCCAAATTATTTTCTGAGAAATTATTGTATCTTCTATAAACTAATTTATGTTTCATACACGAAAACTTTCGTTCTACAATTTACACTTGTCTCTGTGCCACGCCTCACTCTGACGTACGTGTGCACGCAGCGACAACCTGTCAAAAACTGCATACATTCTCTCGTACCTCGCAGGGCAACATCTGTTTCTAGAAATTAGACGCATTTTAAACGCACTGTGCTTGTCACTAAGCTTCGCGCCTGGATATAAGGTTAAATGTGACTCTTGCATGCAGTCTCGTATTGATAAGTTCAGCGAAGACTGACAAAATGGACATATGATCTGATTGGGAAGATAGACTCCGAAAATAGCGTCGGTTACGCGGCCGCAACCATGGGGCGGGGACCTACATTGTTACCACCGTATATCCCTGTTAAAATTACTCAGAAATTGTAATTAGCTAATTGGCATCATGCAAGGTATTGACACTCAGTTCATGTGGGCAACAAAATGCAGAATTGACACTTAAACCGCATTAAGGTTCCATCCGAATGCACTGCCGGGTAATGTCATAAAACATTCCTAAATGAAACCTTTAAAAATTTAAAATTAAAATAAGTTGATAATATAACAATTATATTTTATGCAATGAAACTAAGTCTTGCAAATTTTTCCTGTAAAATCCCAAAAGTACCATTTTCAGGTAGCAATGCATAAAACATGCAATATTGTGCAGTACCCCCCCCCCAATGCAATTTCGTGCAAAATAAAACAAGTACTGAAACAATGTTCGTTTCATGATTCAAATTTCTATCGAGGTTTCAATCCAATTTCAAGTTAACAAAGAAAAGATACGATTACACGGGAATCCGGTCTTTAGTTATTATGGAACCAATTTGAAAATCTGATGTTATACTATTTACGGTTTCTTTATGTAAAGTATATTCGTATCATCAGCAAAGAGAACTGTTCTTCCGTTTCGAATCGTTGAGGGCATATCGTTTACGTATAATTGGAAGAGAATAGGGCTTAAAATCGATACCTGCGGGACTCCTCGTGCAATTGACAAAGAGCCGGAAAGGTGTGTACATAATTTTTAATAATTCTAGTAAGATATTTCTACTTTCTGAGATCGTTATTTAAGGTACGAACTTAACCAATCTAGAGGCAATACCACGGATTCCAAATGGAGGTAATTTGGAAAATAAATGTCATGATCAATGACGTCAGAAGCTTTTGAAAGATCTAAAAATAATCCAGTAGATGCTTCGTTTTGATCCAATGATGAGGCGAAATCTTTAAGGAAAGAAAATATGGCTGTTTCCGTAAATTTTTATTTTCGAAATCCACGTTGGCTATCTGAAAACGCGTCGTGTTTATTGAGAAAAGTTTCCATTCGTACGTAAAAAGTCTCTCTAGTATTTTGAAAAATCTGACAGAAGAGAAATTGGCCGATAATTTAGAATTTCATTTTTGTTGTCTTTATTGAAGAGCGGCTTAATCTTAGCTGTTTTGGAAATATTCGATAAAGTTCCAGTGAATAAGGATGCATCAAATATGTGAGTAAACGGGTGTGTAATGACAGGCGCACAAGTCTTTAACAAATAATCCGGAAGCTCATCTAAACCAGCCGAATTTTTTTTCAGTTCACCGATTATTTTGAGAATTTCATAGGAAGCAAACGAACATCATGTCTAAAATTTTTTGGAAAACGTCTGATGTTGAATGTTGTGGCTGAAGACTCGTAGTGAGATCGGCAACAATTCTCGAAAAGTAATGGTTAAAGAGACTAGCCTGCCTTATGACATCTTAACAATGATTTGTATTTTTAAACTATAGGAGGAAACCTTGAGATATGTTATGCTGTTTCGAAATGAAAGAAAGAATTCGCTTGTTTTTACACGATGTCCTAATCCCTTGTGTTACCCAAGAATTGCTTTTCTGTTAAATACTTACTTTTATTTTTTTAAGAGAAAAGCAAGTGTTAAAATGAAATGAAAGCGTTGAAAATAAAGAATTATAATTATCGTTTGTATCCACGTTCCATGACTCCTGGATCAAGTAATCAATGAATAATTTTATTTTACTTTAAGTAAATAATCTACTCATACGTGTATTATTTATTGTGTCAGTCTTCGCATTTCTCATCATGATGAGAATTTGTGCATCGTGGTCACTGTATCCTAAATCTTTTCATTCAACTTCATGTCGAGAAGTAGTTTTGTGAATTATAATTTGATCGATTGTCTTTATTGAATTTAGTGTCATCCGTGTAGGTACATTTAATGTTTTTTTTTTAATTTTTTGCGTCTAGAACTTGACGCAACGCGTATCCAAGCCCCTTAAGGGGCGTTGAGCGCTTTGCGCTGGGGAGTAATCCTCCATTTATGTGCGCTATTGAGGAGTAATCCTCTATTACTAACATGTCATGTCACGTCCCGTCGCAGTCAGTTGTCAAGAGGACCGCCAGGTAGCATCTCCCCGTACGCGCCTCCTGCTACGCGCTCCTGCGTCACTACCCAGCGGCCAGAATTGGGAAGGAATAAGGATAAGGGTGGGGTTTAGGACACTTCACAGGGGTTGAACTAGCTCTTGTGAAGCAGCCAAACTTATTTTGTTGGAACAAATTTAACATGAGATTCGACGGGAATCGAACCCGGACCTCAGTGGTGAAAGGCTAGCGACTTCGCTATGTGCCACGAGCGGGCCACAGCACACCATTGTGTGATCTAAACTGAAGGAATTAGTTAAATTGAAAAACTTATTTTTCGCAAAATTCGACCCGAAAATCAATGCTAAAATCTATGCATACAACAATTTATTCAAAAGAGCGATTGCTCATTTTATTGTTATCTCCAGTTTTTTCTAAGAAAATATAATCTGCAGCTCTCTTCGTTGGAGGCCTGTACATGCAAAGTAATATTATTTTTAGCGAAGGAAGATGTACAACAGACATTTCGAAAACATTTTCAGCGGAATACACATTTAATTCCATCAAGGAGATAGAATCGATATTATTTCTAACGTAAATACAAGAACCCATATGTAGGGCATTTATGCGATTCTCTCTCTCTACAATAAAAGCCTACGAAGTAAAAGTTTGGAATTTGGAAAATGCTAAGTTCATTAGGAGATTCTGTAAAGCAAAGAACATCCATTTGATTTAAAACGCTCAGTAGAGCTGCCTCAGTTTTATTTGAAAGGGATTGAACATTATGGTGCAGAATGTTTATCTTTTGCAAGTATCTACACGAATGTTTTTCTGCTGCATCTGACTGTAGTTGCTATAAATTAACTCCATTTTTACCTCGAGTGCGTGGTCGAAGGTTGTAATGTGTCCTGGCAGTGACAGGTTGTGAGGAAAATGGGGTATCAGGTGTAGATGAATTGGTAGTGGGTATGGGAGAAACGGGAGTAGGTTCAGACGAGGAGGTAAGAGTGTTCGAAATAAGGGTGGGGATGGAGAATGTAAGGAAGGTGAAAGGGATGGATTTTTGGCAGAAAACTGCGTAGAACTGGAGTTAATGATGTATTGTGTAAGCTTGTTACCGACTGTATGTTTTCCGGCAAGGCCTTGCCGGTGAAGTGTTTTGTTGAGAGGAAATTAATTTAAAAAAGTGTTACATTTGTTTCTGTGAGTTGCAGTTTTAATTGTTGGTTTGCGTGCTTGATCTCGCTGCATAGTGTTGGGCTGTTGTACCAAAAGGGCAGATTCGAGACTACAATGTTAGTATTTTGGGCGGCAATTTGTTTACATGTTGTTCAGGTGTACAGTTACCGCTCAAATTAATGTCATTCTGTCCTTATATGATAGTGACTGTATCCTGATTGGTCAGTGTCTTCGTGTGGGTGTCCAACTCTGCAGTCGCATCTGCAACCCCCCCCCCCATTAGGTTTAAAAATAGATGAGACTGAGAAGTTGGAGGGTAACTTCCTACTGACAATAGAGGAAAGATGGCTACCATGACGTCAGCTAAAATGAGCACCTGTTTTTTAGGCTCAATAGGAATGTCTTTGTTTTCAAGTGGGATAGGATGCGCAGCTTTACGTGTTTTGTTTTTGACGCGCTACCTAGCCTGTTTGCGTTAGTTTGTGCATGTATTTGTCATTGGTAGGGAATGGTTGTGATGATCAGGAAGGCGAGGAATATCTGTATCATAATCTAAAACACTAAATTTGTTTTGCGTTGCTACTGGATGTAGTGTCTGTCTTGTGTGCAGTCACGGGTGCACGATTGCGAAGATGCGCTGTGTTGCCGACTTGTACTCAACCGACCTCTTCTAACCTTCGGATATGTTGATCAAAACTATTGTTTACGTGTGTGAAAGCTTTCAGAAGGTCGGCGAGAGTGGAGAGAGTAAAAAGAGTAGAATGAGCAGTAGCCATGTCACAAATGCGTTTTAATGTATGTATAGGAGGGTTGTGGGGATCAGGAAGGCGCGGAAAATTTCATAATCTAAAACAATAAATTTGTCTTCAGTTGCGCCTGGATTTGGTGTCTGTGTGTTCTGTGCAGTCGCGGGTGCACGATTGGGAGTATTCGCGGCGTTGCCGACTTGTACTCAACCGTCTGTGTAGAGAACCTCCTCTTCCAACGTTCGGATATGTTGAACTAAATTATTGTTTATATGTGTGAAGGCTTTCAGAAGGTGTGCTTTGAGAGTGTAGAGAGTAAAAGGAGTAGAAGGAGCAGTAGTAATGTCACGAATGCTTTTTTAATGTACGTGATAAAAATTGGAATAAATACATGAAAACTCAGATAAGAACAACAAGCACCTAGCTCAATATTTTAAAAGTGTAAGATTGATGTGTATTCGATAAATTATTTATTACTCAGTTTTATCACTGACAAATCGTTGCTTATTTTCTTCCACCAAAATTTTTCTTGTGTTAGCCGTGACCACTGTGTCACTGTTACACACTATTTCGCTGCACCATCGTGTCTTCAGTCCTCCCACTGTTTCCGATTCGTGGATCCCGTGTGGTGGTGGCACGGGTCCATCTGGCTGTTGGAGATACTTGCGCTTTTTTCTAGGGTACATGTATGTAAAAGCATTTCTGCAAACCTTTTCTATCATGAATCATGTCTTTTAACATTTTTGGACCAATTTAAATTCAGATAAATAACTATCATAAACGTAATGTGTACCATTTAATCCTAATACTTTAGTCTTAATTTACTGGCAACATCTGAAGCTATTAATAACAAGTGCGCGCGCGTGTGCGCGCGTGCGCGTGTGCGTGTGCGCGTGCGCGTGCGCGTGTGCGTGTGTGTGTATAGGAAATAAAATATTATCTGTTGATGTGTAAACAGCTTTCACTTTTCTAGGTTGCAGTGCAGGAAGAAAATCCCTCTCATGTTCCAATTTTTAATTCAGGATCAAGACAAACCAACACTGGCCAAACAAATGGTAAAATAATACAATCAATAAAAGTTATGTTACATTCGTGCTGTTTAGTGGTTATTACTGGGTATTCAAAAATACCATAATTATACCTTTAAATTAATTATCTTCTTGTATTATAAAGAGTAGGTCCCAAGATTGGCATGGGAGAATTTCGATCGATTTCACTGCTGATGGTTGACCTTTGAATTTCTTTTAGAATTGCTGCCTTTTCAAAATGAAACTACAAGCAAACCTGGTGCAAAAGACCTAAGAGACCAAGTTATTTTCAATTATAATGTGTGTTGCAACTTTTTTATGCCATAATCTGCAAACTTTTATTTTTTCTTCTGAATTTTTTCGCTGCAGGATTGGATGTGATTCTCTATCCGCCAGCATCACACTTTCAAGGTTTTGTGTAGATGATCTTTTATAAACTGCCAAAAACGATCGTCTTTCCTTAGCGCATGCTATTTTTAAGCAATGGATTAGAAAGGTTTAAAGAAAATGATAATTTGTAACTACATTCCAAAATCAAAATATTACTGGGTGCTACAACAATGTATACAAATGTATAATATACTCTAAAATAAATGTACAGAACTGTTGAAGTCATTTAAAAAGTATACTTAAAGTCAAGGTAATTTAAAGGCAGGAAAAAGTTTCTTATATTTTTAACTGCGACCCAAGTGTTGAAAAAATCTGAAAATATTCACAACAATTTGTGTTTTAAGAGAAACGTTTGAGATTTTTTCGAGTCTATTCCAGGGTTCTAAGACAATAAAAATAATTTTTGTTAATTTTTTCAAAAATATTTGAGTTGACTTTGTCTGAGAAAATATCAAAAAATATTTTTCTGATAGTATAAATTGTTTTCTTATTTAACATATTTCTTCAGTCAGTAAAATAGTGTTAAGTTGCCGAAAAAAAATTAAAATTAAAAAAAAATCACTTCTGGCTGTAGAGGGGGTGTGTGTGGATTCTGGCTGCACCACGTGTTAGAGGATTTCTTCTTCTTCTTCTTCTTCTTCTTCTTTATTTAGCATAGGATTTATCCATTTTTTCGTTACCAGGGCCCAGCAATAAGAGTTTTTGTGTCGAAAATTCGTCTTTTTCCGGCGCACGATTATAATACTTTCTCTTCTTACGTTAGTAGGAGCGAGAAAGTGATAATACGAATAGGGATGGCAAAAAAACATCGACGTTTTTAAAACATCGAAGTTTTCCACCAGAAACACTGATACATTAACATCGATATTTTGCTTTCGTTGTTTTCTTCACATCGGTATTTTATTGCAAAAACATTGACGTTTTTTTAATTTTTAATATTTTAAAGGGGGGTTTAAGCACGTTGTAGAATAGCAGCAATCCACAGCAATATCGTGGTTTTGCGTCATCCTCTTCATCACGCTTCATTTTGCGAGTGCAATCTGAGGAAGTTTGGGTGCTGCTCTTGTTATGAATGTATGTTGTCAGGCCTGAATCAACAGTGAAACACGAAATTGATAGCAAAACACGAGTTTCTTTGTTGTTAATTTTATTATTTACAGTCGATAATTTTTACATACTATTAACATGCTGGTAACCAAACAATAAAATATATTTCTTTTACGTACTGTAATTAAATATGGATAGGAAAATAGCATGTTTATTAGTCTGTAATTAAAACATCCATGTTTTCTCGTCGATGTTTTCATCGGCATAGAAAACCCTTTAGTGATGTATCGAAACATCGATGTATCGATGTTGTGGTAAAATTCCTAATCACTAAATCACTAAATACGAGCTCGTCCCGGCTGGGGCGGTGCCCCGCTGGTAGGAGGGTCCTGGTTAGGGGGAAACCCCACTAGCCGATAGTAGGGTTTCGCTTCTAGTAGGTTGGCGCCGGATCTCGCCATCCAGCGGGGGAAGATCACCGCCATCTCACGAGAAAACAGCATGCACTACACTTACGGGACTAATGACCAAAGCCGTTGACGCGCCAGGAAACACGAAAAAATCAATCAACTACGAAACGTACCAAGGCCAGACAGGCGCTCATGCAAACCCGCAACACCGAAGTGCCCGAATGCAACCCGCCACACATGTGCACTAGGTACGTTCCTCACGCCTTAATCTACAACATTAGCTTTTTCCGGCCGTTCTTTTACAGTTTTGAGGGGGGTCAACCCTTCTGGTCACCTCCACTTTGTTGTGTGAACAGGCATGGACGCTCAGAATTAATAATTTTAGTTAAATTGAAACTGATTATGCTAGTATTTCGAAAATGTTTGAATGAATTCTTTCAAAATGGAATTTTATTAGTATTTTCAATGCCGTTTCGATCTCCGTTTGTAGGTAGACTTCTCTAATAAGTTGATTCTCTTATCAATACCAGAGCAGCACCCAACACAATGGGTCACGGACCACGCGCGATCTTCCCACATTTAGATCTGAGACGCGGCCAAAGGCCACATATTACATAGTGTCGGACCTAAATAGTAGTTGGTTCCAGTACGAAACTATTTTCACTTGTAAATAAATGATTTCTAGAGGACGGAATGTTCGCATGCGTCAAACTAGTTAATACCCTATTTAACCGAATATACTGTAAGACGAGTTTTTTTTCCTAAATAACTCAGATACGGGATCGTCTTATTTTTGCAGATTAAGTCTAGCCAGTTTGGGTATAGTATGCTCTTTCATTGGCTTTCCATGGCACGAAACTCGTTAATGTTGACGTAACAATAAGCTGCGAAGACGGTAAAAATATCGTGCATATCTACACATAATCATATTCCCGCTCGTATTCTCGACATGGACCGCGAATTTGCCCGTCGATTCAGACCGAAATTTTTAAATGGGCAGGTAAACAGGGAATCTCAAACAAATGGCATTATAGCAAGTAAAACGTAAGTAACGTGAAAATGAATTCCGATATTTTGTTACAAGTTGAGGCGAGGCCGCGTGGAATCTCGGTTCGAAGCTCGGTGAATGCGAATCTGCGTTTTGCAAGAGATGGAAATGAAGAAAACAATCACACTGATAGACGTACGCGTTCTACATCCAACAACAGAAAAGAATGATAAAAAATATTTTCTTGGCAAAAAATTCCCAAATTTGGAAACGTGCTGCTACCCACTTTACCCGCGAAAAGGAGGGACAGAATGTACGAGTTCGCATTTCACAACTCGATTACACGAACGGTAAACTATGCTAATTTAAAATATATTATGTTTAAGAATGTGAAAGAACTGTTAAAGGAACAGAAGCCATCGACAAGTGCGGGCCAGATAGAAAATCGGGTGATACAGAAGGGAATGTTCGTAGGTGGCGTCAGATGAAAGACTAGAAACGCAAATTTAACGCTCAAAACTTTCAGAGGGACGTAAAAAGTCAGTACATGTTGCATCCTGGAAGGAGGACCAAAAACAAAGAAACTTTGGTACATGTGAGATGAAGAGAGTGGTGACAAAAACCGTGATTATGATGAATTTAACGAACAAAAAATTATCGTTTAGCAATGAGTCCTTAACATTCTCATCAACAAGGATTTTCTAGTCAATTAGACAATTTGCAATTCTATTTTGACTTAATGGTAAGAATTAATTTAAAAAAATAAAAAATTCTCAGGAGGCCTTCAAAATTAGGGGGTTGTCTTAGTATATTCGAATACATACGGTAATACTGCCGTAATCTCAATTTCTCTGTTATACGACACAGAAAAACATTTATTTTATTCAATAAGGCATTACAATTCTAGCGTCCAGCTGCTCTGATCTATAGTTTTCCGTGGTTTCTCCGATCAACACGAGGCGAATGCTGGAACAGTACCTTAACAAACGGGTCATGGACCGCGCGCGATCTTTCTTTCCTCTTCCTTGTCCTATCCTCACCCTTACACACACTTGCACTAACATGCACTACACTACCACACGTCGGGAGACCGGTCTGGAGCTTAGAGCATGTCTCGACTCCGACAGTGCCCCGCTGGTGGGAGATCCCTGGTTGGGGGAAACTCCGCTTGCCGAAAGTAGGTCGGTGCCGGATCTCGCCACCCAGCGGGGGAAGATCACTGCCAACACCCGATAAAAAACATGCACTACACTTACGGGAATAATGACCTCCGTAGTTGACATGCCCGGAATCACCAACAACCAACCAACATTGGATTGGAAAGATGCCAAAATACTTGGAGGGAAAAATACGATTAACCCTTAAGTCACCTCGTGGTTTATTTTATAAGTAGTCATGTGAGGTCGTAGATGACCAAATTTTAATTATATATTAATTAGTCTCAATGTTATTTTTGTTAAAATGTATCTATCATGATGAAGCAAGTACTAATATCATGATTTTGTAATAAATCTTCAAAAAACATGAAAGGAATACAAAAGAGCAGATAACATTTTGAATACTGTGGAAACAACTTATGAAAAATATAGGAATCAGTTTAAAAGGAAACAAATACTACAATTGCTGCTGGTTAGAAAATAAATGTTGGAAGATAGTGTATAACAGTCTTTATTTTAATGTATAAATGATAGTATGTTCATGTCAATTGTTTTTCAATTTATTTAAACACATTTCACCGACATTTCTCAAATGTGATTTGCACTTCACTCTCCTACATTCCACACAAGAAATGCTGTATTTTTTATTCTTATTTCCGGGACAAACTACACATTTAGATCTCTATTGTTGTTCTTTATAGTTTTTGATAATTCTATATCAATTTTTGATAATTTGGCAACAATGGTTCAAAGATGTTTCATTAGTAGTGCTAACATCCTGGTCTCTTTTAAAATTGGAAGAAATCTTTTGAATGCATACATTTGTATACTCGACAATGTATATTATATGTCATTGTCAAAAATAAGGAAAAAATTCCAGGGGAGATTTGGCATGTTTTGCTATGCCAGTAGTCCCAGGTATGTTGTGAGAGCAGGTTTTTACAGTGAGGGAGGGTTGTTTTTACAGTAATTGAGGAATCTAATGCGTAGTTTTTTTCTTATCAAAATAGAATGGTTGCGCTTCCCCGCTCTGTTCTGGAATTTCTTCTGGCGTGTCACTTTCTTCACTACATGATCATGATCAGACACACTCAAATTGTCACTTTCTTCTTCATTGCCTGATTCATTATCCCTGATTTCTACCTGCTCTAAGAGCCTTAAATCAAGGCTCCTTTCAATTTCAAAAGGATCACCAGGGCCGTTTTAACAGTAATGGGGGCCCTGGGGCCTAGGTTAATTTGGGAGGCCTCCTATTATTACTTTCACCGATCTCTCCTCCCCCATTTCAATGCTGAAATGTAA
Source organism: Teleogryllus occipitalis (assembly GCA_011170035.1). Lineage (NCBI taxonomy): Eukaryota > Metazoa > Arthropoda > Insecta > Orthoptera > Gryllidae > Teleogryllus > Teleogryllus occipitalis. The sequence goes on along the minus strand of BLKR01000259.1, from coordinate 84,971 downwards.
AGAAACTCATATCAATTCACAGTGTGGGTTGTATTTTTTAAAAAATATTTTGAAAGTATTTCTTAGTGTTTTAATTTAACTTTATTCAAACAAAAAAATTAAACATATAGAAGAATAACAGAAGTAAGAATAACAGATTTATAATTACCGTAAGAAAGACTATAAATTAAATAGTTTTAATTTGTTATTTAATTGTACAATATAAAATTGAAATGTATCAACCAGCAACATTCCATATTATAAATATTATCCAATGATGTGCGACATATCATTCCGTCATGTCCATTTTTGTATACAGTTTAATCATACATAACTTTTTTATACATTTTTTATTTTATATTTCAAAAAATTAGGTGCTTTTTTTATTAGATTTAGCAGGTCCTTTAAACTTTGGGGGGCCTGGGCCCTGACCCTTCGTGCCCATACATTAACACGGCACTGAGAATGAATAGTTGCTATAGTCGGAAATGGATTTTCCACCTGAATTCACAATGATAGTTTGTTAAAAATATATTTTGAAATTGAGCAAAAAAAGTTGTACTAGTCACGTGGGGTCACAAGAGACCCCCAAGCCAGTGGCGGCTCGTGCTCATGTCATTAGGGTGTGCAACGTTTTTCTTTTTCCCTTCCTCACACTCTTTCTCTCTCCTCTCTTCCCCTTTCTCTCCTCTCTCTCTCTCTCTCTCTCTCTCTCTCACACACACACACACACACACATACATTTCATGCATGCATTTACACTCATCAACATAAATAATGACAATTTAACACAAATCATCTTATGAAGCCTGATAGCATGCCGAACAGTTCCATTATATTGTTCCTTTTCAGCAAATTTTCTGTGGCTTTTTTCATTGAAATCATTGATTTCTTGCGTTTTATATTTTCAACGCTAATCATTGTTAGTTGTACAAACATCTTTAACTGAAAAACGAACTCTCTGATTTCGGTTTCTCAAAACACATTGAAACGTAGCATAATGCACGTTTACAAAATACACTTGGGATTTGAATACTTCGGAGTGGTTTTGTAATTGCAACTCACTTTAAAACACAAGAGAATACACATATAATATTCAATTAACATTTTTATCAAAGCAACACTGCACAGCAATGCGTTCACGTTTCGCGCGCTAGTGCAAGAGCTCATTTAAGTGGAGAGATATTTCACACTCTCCTCGTTCATGTCACGCTTACGTCTCTTAAAAACTTGTGCTATCCGAGTGTTCTAGACATGTCAAGGCACATCCAGAGATCACCACGGCGCCTGCGCCGTAGAACGCGCATCGCGGAATGAGTGCCCAACCCTCCGTAAGCCACTGTTTGTTCCCCCTCCTTTCCCTGCAGCCCCGTGGCAGCGAAGGACGCCGTTTCCTCAGTTTCATTCCTTCAGCTTCAGTCGGACTGGCAATCGCAGCTTCCGAACGGCGCGTGTTTTGAAATACCATGTATCGTAAATGCTCTGAGAGGACTTGTATTCCCCTCTTGTTAAGAGATGTTTAAGAGAAATGGCACCGAATTAATTTTGGTGCGTGCATGCGAACGTGCGGAATACCCAGGAGTCGCCACTGCCCCAAGCACAAAGAATATGTTTACATACGAACTCTGCCTCAGCTACACTGGTAACCTAGACAGGGAGGACTGGAAGATTTCTTGAACGGTATGCAAAGGCTGCCAATCACAAAGTTAAAAAAAGTAAAGTATTGAAAGCTGGGGTATGAATTGACCCTATGTGACTACTTAAGGGTTATTTGAATGATGAATCTCTTCACAAATGTAATGAATTAGTTTATTTTGATATTAATTCCTACAGGATTTTTAATCAATGTTTTAAATTCTGGATACTTCCATTACGAAACCCTTATGGACCCTATGAAGGGAAACTATTCTCTCTGGACAATAGATAGCAATTGCATTATTTGGAATTCTGTAAATATGGTCACATTGTTTAGACTTGCACATATGTGTAAATTTTCTAAGAATACTCTGTCAGAGATTAGTACGATTTGTGTGTTGTGTGTGTCTGTTCAGGAGAAGTGCTCATTCACAGAGGCTCAAAATTCAGCAGATTGCTATTATAGCAGGTTGGGACCAAAAATTCAAAGGTTATGATATTAACATACTTTTAATCCTAATGCATTTCCAACCAAATTTAACCCTTCTTGATACATGAAAGCCATTTTTGTTGACTTGTTAAAGCCATGTTTGATCTGTTTGCATCCACAGAGAGAGAAGATGAAGAAGATGAACTTTTTGAAACCTATAAACAATTTTTACAATTTTATCAATCGCGAGGGTCGGCAAGAAGGAATTTCACCACTAGGAATCGTGCTCCTTACCGAAGTATGCGTTCAAGGAATCAGGGTATGAATCTTTTCTCGCTATTATATTTAAACACCACAATATTTTTATGTCAGACCTAAAATATCACAGAGCCAAGCTTTTTGAATTGTCAATATCACCCTATTTTTAGCATAAACTGCTTTCTAAAGTTTTGTATTACATTTTCTTTCTTCAATTTTTCAAAGAATTGTAAGTCAATACAATATTGAAATCAAATATACTGAATGTGTAATCAATATCTTGTATTCCACTGAAAAGTGTTTATTTGAATAATATAGTAATCCAAAGATTGTCAGAAAAAATCTACTTGTTATATGTAATAATGAGTTTCCTCATGCAAGTAAATTTAAATACCACAAATTAAGACTGACCCCCTATACACAACCTACTTCCACAGCACTAGTTATTAAATTTTGTATTTTCATTTGATAGAAAGGGGCTCTACTCCATTTCATCGGCAGTTTGCAGCTCACGGCCCCAATCTGAGAAGGAATGTTTCATTTGGAAGACCACATCACTCAAGAATTTATGGCCGGAATGACCTCAACATAGGGTTGCCCCAGAAGCAGGGCCCAGCAACCTATGTGAGCAGAAGTAAGCATATAACTTGTATTTCTGTAAAAACTTCAATCACAAGTTTCATATCCAATTTTAATGCAACAAAGAATTAGTAGAAATTAAGAAAAGGTTTGGCTGAAATGTTGATTGTGAACAAGAGAAATATTCCACCAAAAGGACTCCAGTAGGATGCCTATACCTTCGGGGGGGAAAAAAAGTCAATTGGTTACTGAAAAGTAAGTCATATTGTTCTAAGATTTTATGATCTATCATGAAACAATTCAATAATAAGAGTCAAATCAAATCTACATCAAAACAATTCTAAAGACCAGATAATGTTGAACATGACAACACTAATTATTTAATACATATGTTTTAGGACAACAGATGCATTGTTGCTGCCCATCAAGAGTCACTTGTGAACAGGAATCAACAGCAAGTCTCCCTCCACCTCCACAATCATGCTTTCATTATCGTCCTTCACCATATTGTCCTCATTGCGATCATCAACTTCCATCGTCATTTTATCATCTGACACTGCCATCACATCAACCTTTAATCTCATCACGTCCCCATGCAACATCATATCATCATCATGCTCCCTCATGTCACCATCCTGGACCCTCTCCACTTCATCAACCTCCACAGTCACAACCTGAATCTTCATCTTCCCATGACTGGCGACGCATATCACAAGATCCCCAAAACTCAAGAGGTTCTGAACGAGAACATTTGGAGTATTTTGAATCTGAAGGGAGTTCTTCAGGTAAGACACATTAGCTAATGTGTTTCACCTCTTAGTTACAAAACTGTCAGCCAAATTAGGTGTGTACTATTTAAGCTAAGAACTACATGTTTCTACACCATATCAAAGACAACAAAATGATACAACCAAAGCATTCTAACACAAATACAAACTGAATAATAAAATAGTGATGCTACAAACACAGCTCAGACTTTTTCATTATAGTTTTAATAGCTAAGCAAAATCAGTAGTGCCTCATGGCTTTATAAACTGGGGGTGTCAAAAACCTGCACTAGCAAAAATCTCATATGGAACAATTACCTTCCACTATGCTTTCCCATCTCTTTTTTTGCTGTTTTAAATACGATTGAAAACTAGTGATGCTAAAACAACACATACTTTTTTGCCAATAGTAATGGTTATTAATACTATTTATACCACAAATTCTCTGAATCAACTCACCACAGTCATAATTTTTTCTAAAATGTATTCTAAAACTCATTACAAATCGTAGAACATTCAGTGAAAAACCTAAAAACTTTCAAGAAAATATCAAGACAAATTTGACAGTTATAACTCCTTTTCATACAGCTAAATCATGTCACAACAGTGAGACATAATTCTTAGAAATTCAGCTGCAGCCTTGCGGTGCAGAATGCCGTTGTTGCATTCCAATCTGATATTCCCTGAAGGCTAGTAATTTTTCTTTCATGTATTTTTAAATAATATTTTTAATAATTTCTAAAAGATTAATTTGTTAATGTATAACAAAAGCTTTATTATTATTATTATTATTATTATTATTATTATTATTATTATTATTATTATTATTATTATTGTTATTATTGTTATTATTATTATTATTATTATTATTAATTATGGCAGCAACAAGCTGTTGTACACATGTCTTACAATGGTGTGATAAGTTGTATAACAATTCACTTAAATATACTAACAAAATTTTAATTAAATCACCACTATGAATCATAGATCATACTTATGGAGATATAATGTATATGTGTATATAAGTATTATAATCACTTAATTAATCATAAATTTATAATTGTCCAGACTAGCCTTGAAGGCATTCAGGGTTTCCTTTTCTATACAGCATGCAGGAAGTGCATTCCATGTATTTACTACATGGTTTATAATGAAATGAGAACATTGTCCTGTCCATGTTCTTTCTTTCACTAGCTTCAGCGTATGTCCTCTAAGACTAGAATCTGTGAAGAACTTGTTAAATTCAGAAATGTTATATTATCCATTCAAGATTTTAAACGTTTCTATAATATCACCCCTGATTCTTCTCTGTTCCAATGTCAGATGTGACATTTCTCTGTATCTTCCTTCATAATCAGATTGTCATAGTTCCCTAGGGATCTTAGTTATTTGGCTTTGTACTTTTTCAGTATGTTATTTATCGTTTTAATAGTAGGGGACAAACAACATTGGCATACTCAAGTATAGGTCTAATGTACGTTGTGTAGATCATTTTACCACAGATGGACGCAGTGTAGAGAAAGCCTTTCTAATCAGGTATAGTAGCATATTGTTTTTTTTTTGGTAATGGCAGCAACTTGTTTATCCCATTTCAAATTTCGAGTGATAAGAATGCCAAGATCATTTTGTACTGTTGAAGAATTGGGGATGTAATTTCCAATGGTATAGTTAAGATTTGGGTTATTTCTTCCTAGGTGGAAGAAACACTTGTTGGGGTTTCAGGGCAGCAACCAAGATTCCAACCATCTCACCACTTTATTGAGATCATTTTGATGCATCAGGTGATTTTTTAGTGGATTTGAGAATAGTTTGGTGTCATCCGCATAACAATTCCAGCTTGAAGACAGATCATCACCAAAAATGCTAGTATAAAGGATAAATAATATCGGGCCTAGAGCTGAACCTTGGGGAACACCACTTGTAACGGCACAGGGTCTTGATAATGTGTTTCCAATTGCTACCTGGAATGTTCTATCTGATAAATATTCCTGGATCCACCTCAACAGCTTGCTTTGTATACCCAAAGATGAGAGTTTGTTGATGAGACGTTTATGTGGTACTTTATCGAAAGCTTTAGCATAATCTAGATAAATTATGTCAACTGGTTGTTTCTGGTCCAATTCTTTGGTCCATACATCTAGCAACTTGAGTAAATTCATGGATATTGATCTTCCAGGGACGAAACCATGTTGTTGTGTAGGAATACTATCACTTTTAGGTGCATTATCTAAAAGCCGTCAGATAATTACCCTTTCTGTGACTTTCCTCACTGTGCTTGTCAGACTTATTGGTCTGTAGTTTATTGGTAACTTTTTGTCTTCTTTCTTGAAAACTGGTGTGATGACAGCTTTTTTCCACTCAAATGGCAAAGTCTCTGATTCTAATGACTGTCTGAATGTTTCTGTTCAGTAAAGGGGCTAGTTGTAGTTCACAATTTTTCAGGTACACAATTGGAATACCATCAGGACCAGTGGATGAGCTTGCATTCAATTCGCACATTATCTGGGCAGTTACGATATCTGAAAATTCTATATTATCAATAATTCTGGTGCACCATTGCACCATTCTCTTAGGCGTCCTTTATGCCATCCAAGGTCCAAATTTAATAAATAAATTTTGTGCTGTTTTTAAGAAAAAATGGTTTAATGAAAATAAAAATTGCCTGTTTGACACAAATTTTGCAAAAAATACTAATGTTTTTGAAAAATTTAACATTACATTATTTCAAGATCTGTTCTTGGTGAACAAATTTCATTAAGAAAGAGTATTTATCTTCATAATTGTTGTTGTAGGAAGACACTGAAAAAAATTTGAATGTTTGCAATTTTTAAAAATCAGAATTTTCTATAAACAATTATTTAACACACTTATTTAAAACAACATGGAAGAACCGAGGAAAAGCTGGGATTTTATGTTATTTTCAGATTTACCCTATTTTTACAAGAAATTTAAAGAAAAAAATTTGGAACCGTTTTTGAGAAAATTTTGAAAATGTCCGAGGAGCTTCATGTAAAGTACCCCCAAATTTTAAGGAATGATTTTCAAAATTTCAAAGCTTCAACTGTAGTTGGACCAGTTGGCCAGATGGACAGGGTTTTCTTCAATTGTGAAAAAATCCTACGCATGGTTTCGGTGCTAACGTGTACGGACGGACAGTTGCTTTCAATTGGTTTTGCGGCATCAAGGACCCACAAAACTGGGATTCTGACTGCACCACATGTTAGAGGATTTTTTCTCTTAATTTAACAACTGGATTAATCCACTTTCTTGTTTTCATGGCCCGACAATGAATTTTTTCTGTAAAAAATTCGCCGTTTTTCCCGCAGCATTACATAACTTTCTCTATACTACGTATATACATATGTTTACGAGAAAGTAAAAAATGTGTTGTAATGGGTGAAACAGAACCAGCAAAATTTGTATTCTGAGACCTGTGAAACCGGGGAAAAACCTTGAATTCCAAAAAGCCAAATCACTGGTCACCCTGAACTAGTAAGGAAATCAAAACACACAAGTGACACCTTCTCAATGTATTTTTTTTTTTCATTGTGAAGTTGGACTCTGCAGTTTTCTTAAATGAAAGTAAAGAGGGTTTTTTAAGGTTAGGAAATTTTTTAGAACAACATTACAAATCTCAGAGACTTGGACATAGCTTATTATTAGGGAATGGATTTTCATGTAAATACATATTTTTACAGGGACAAGATACCTGCATTCACTAATATTTTTTAGACTTAACACAACATTTTTAACTAATTGGAACAATTTTTATTTTACATATTTCGTTACATTTTAATATATTTATAGGTCGAAAATGAACATTTCATTGGGATGTTCGAAATATATGTTACTTGAAAACCAACTTAGTTACTGAAATACCTAAAAAAAGCAACATGCAATGCGATTGTATTAACGCCGGACAATCGCTATTAATTGTCAAACTTCCCTTCCCCTGCCCCATCTTTTGGAAACAGCGTAGTCGGCATCAAGGATGAGCGGATGTAGTGTGTGAAGCAGAAGGAAAGTCCACCACATGCTTACTCGTGTTTCATAGACCCCATGCGAAACTCAATAAAAAATTCCAGGTCATTGTTTTATCCCTTTTCTTGAGGTGGGGGGGTATGCTCCCTTTACCCCCCTCTTTCTACGCAGGCTATGTTTCGGATGAAACTAGCGATTAATTGCTTCTGTAGATGTAAAACATTCAGTCAGTCTCTCTGAATCCATGTTAAGATCTGATTGGCAACGTACTCTGCTCGGAAAACGCTTGAAGAATGGAATTGTAAACGTTACAACAAATTTTTATTTCACATATTTCCTATTTTTTCTTACATATTTTTCAAAAAATAAGTACATATATATGTACATGTTTTGCTTTTTTTATTACAATAAAGTCCGTTCCCTACTTATTATATGTAGCTTATTATATTCCAGATATTATTGCATATTTTATATAAGCTTCCATTCTATAAGTTAAGTGCACCATTGTAGGTCGTGTTCCAGACACAATGTTTCAGAAGTAAGAGATCAGGGAGGAAGCTCACTACAAAAAATCAACAGCTCACTACAAAAATTTCACATACAATACATGTACGTTATTTTACACCACTTTGCCAGATGATATTAAATGATTGAATTCAATAGAAAAGTTTAAATCACAAGTAAAATTGTTCCTGCTGCATAACTGTTTATATAAAATTAGAGACTATACTGAACATCAAAAGGTCATTAATTTTAACAGTGATATTTAATGTATTATTTCCCATTTGGACTGTATAATTCTAAACAACCTGTAACAAGTATTGTACAGCAGTTTCTGGGTCAATGACCCCCATCTTGATCAGGTTTTTCATCCAGTTTCCCTGATCCTTTGAGCAAAAGCCCAGATGGCCCCTTGTTTTGCTTCTGGACATGAAAGTTACTTCATTACCTGTACACGTCTTCTAGAATTCAGTGGGAAATATAGTTATTCAAAATATCGTTCTCCATGTTGTCTTGTGAAATATTCCTTAACGAAGGACATGATGAGGGATAAGAGCCCAAATTTATAGCTGCTTTACCCTTGAAAATAGATTTTATTACATGGGAGTGAGTATTTTTGTTAACAATCTTCACCACAGGTCCACTACACTGTAATACACTTCACTGTAATTTACTGAAATCACTCACTCTGCCTATGTGTAGGATGTAGGCATCATTGTCCTTCTAGAAAGTGTCTTTCTCCTTAGCTTATATTATCAGGAGATGGATTGATGTTGTATTGACAATAGGCAAAATGTTGGTTTTGTTAATCAATTCTTTATCAGTTAATGCGAAACTTGCGGCATTCATTACCATAGAAAATGTTTCATAATGGAAAACTGAAATCAACATTACTCACATTAAATTTGAATTTTTTTACATTTGAGCATTGCCAAATTCTTAGTGAAGTCTTTCTTAATCCTTTCAGACAGCCTTGGAATTGCTTAGTTAGCAGTCTCTTCCCTAAAGGTGTTAGAATATCAGTTATCAGTCCTCGTTTGAAAATTCAAACATGTTTGTGTTTTGTTGACATGAAATCATGTTTTGAAAGTATGATACAAATATTGTTAAATATTATGTTAAACATATTTTTTGATTTCCTGAGAAAATTATTTTAAAAGGACAGAATGGATTTTCTAATAATATTGTCACTTTATAGTAGAACATATTTTTGTATTTTACGAAGCTAAGTCAAAAATTATCTACACCTTTCATTCAACAATTTATATGAAGCTAAGGTTACACTATGCACATCATTTTTATATGTAATTGTCGTGTTTATCAATTAACTTTGCCCCAAAAAATTATTTATTTCTCGCAAATAGAATAGTTTTGAATGGTTTTAAAGCCACTGAAGCATTTTGCTTGTTTAAGTCTGTTAAGTGTGTCATTTTGCTGGATAATTGATTCCTTCTAATATAATACACTATGTACCTATTTTATTTTACCCACATTTAGCACATAATCATCCAGTCTCTAGACATCACATATGAGTAGTTCCTCACTAAATCAAAACAATTTTTAAAGGAAAAGGGACATAAGCATGTCGACAACAAAATTTCACCATCCAGCGGGGGATGATCATCACCACCTCCCACAATAAAACATACACTACTCTTAAGGGACCAATGACCTTAGTAGTTGACATGCCCAGAATCCCTAATCAATCATTATAAAAAAGTGGCTCTCTTTAAAATTACTTATTTGAGAGGTTTAATAATTTTGTCTCGTTCACAAGGCTGTGGCTACTACTAAGGCTCGCATTCGTTTATGTCACTATCACATCAAGTTCTGGGAAGTTTCTGAATGTTAAGCATTGGGGTTCAAAATCCAGTCTGAGCAAATAATTTTTTCATTAGTTGCACACTGATGAAGGGAGTCAGCAACAGACTCCAGTGTAGTTTGTTTGCACTATCTTGGTTTGGGTAGTTTTTACTTGTTTGAGACTTTTTCATCATTAAGGACTTTTATTTTTAGAACCTTGTTTAACATGAGGAAGTGTTAAGTTTGTCTCTCAAAGCTTATCAGATGTTTAAAAATCAATTTCAAACTGTTGCCATGCATAATTGCTTTATGGAAACGTCCCTTAAAGCCAAGTCTGCGCCTTGCTCAAAAGTATGTTGCAACCTGTGCATTGTGTCCCTCAATATACAGCACAGTTGTACGTTTGAAGTGACATAGAGTTCTTCAAAATTAATGTGGCCATTTGTTTCTCCAAGAAAAAGACTTTAAATATATGCCCTTGCCACACCTCAAGAACTAAAAATATTTTTAAACTAATTTACAGAAATAGTATGTAATATACTGTTGTATCCATTTAGCAGTAGAGCTTAAATAATTTTTTTCCTTCTGTTATTATGAAATTTGCTATGGGATTTGCCATTGACACCACAGTGGTGTCTTCAAGTACGGAAAATCAACAATGCTAAAATAAAAAAAACTCTAAAATATAAATGCAAATATGTGTGATTGTTTCCTTACATTTAATTAGACTTCAAACATAGGCTTCTTCAATCAATAGGTTAGATAAAGATTAAGATAGAAATTGTTTCACAAAATATAATAATTCAATTTTAACTTCAAAGATAATATTCTTATTCCAAAGTAAAAAATACAAAAATGAGTGTATTCGATTTATAAATGAACAGCCCATATATAGTAAATGACAACAAAATTGCAGAGCAACTATTAGCCCCCAATTATTAAGGAATCACGCTATAACAACTTTATGACTAGGGGCAGATTTTAATGAAATAATTTTTAAAATTTCTTTTCGCTTAAAATTAATGTATATACAGAAAGGCATTGTTTTAATGTTGTGACAAAATGAAATGACCTATTTTCATTATAATCTTCTTTTTTTTTCTTTTGTATTTTTCGTCAATTTCGACAAATAAGTTATTTTTAACCTTTTCCCGTCATTTTTAAAGCATTTTTTGCTGATTTCATTGATTTTTAACATCATTATAATGGTACTTGGTTCAAATAATATTTGTGGGATGCAAAAAATCCTCCACAGTATTCCTGAGAAGCAGTTTTGATTTCTTTACTCACAAGTTTTAATGTCAGCCATTGTAATTATGTAATCTAAGTTCCTGTGATGTCTATCAGCCCCCTACCGCTTAGGCTGATTTCGAAATAACTAAAGACAGATTTCCTGGTAAAGAACTCTCCACACTCAAAGTTTGCAAGCTGAGTTCACTTGAAGAAAAGGAAAAAGCCTCAATTACATAAGTAACATATACAAAAGCTTGAGTTCATGTGAACTGATGTTCTTTTGAACTGAATTTGATCGATTTTTTACATCATTTTTCTTTGTTTTTATGGCACTTTTAAAACATTTTGGAAGCATGTTATGATCATTTTTGGTGATGTTTTAGGTCATTAAAATCTGCCTCCTATTTATGCCCAACAGTAAAATTTTCAGTTACTGTTCATCTCTTCTTCTTTTCTTCTTCTTCTTCTTCTTCTTCTCCTCCTCCTCCTCCTCCTCCTCCTCCTTTTCCTCTTCCTCTTCTGCCACCCTTCTCTTTCTCGGTCTCTTCATGTGTCTTCTCACAGACAAGGGTCTCCTTGAATATATTTTATTTCTTGAATACAGTTTATGTTCTTTTTTTTATGCCACAGAAACTGTCCTTACATGTATAATTAACTATCAATCCTGTATTTTGGACCACTACTTATTTTTTAAGTAAGATTTTCACTGATTTCAATTCTTGCCTCGCACATCACCTCATCTAGTGTGATATTAAAAATGTAAGTAAGGGGACCTTCAATTTTGCCCTGTTCTAATATTCATTGGAGATCCAAGATATTATTTGGACTGCAATTCACATATTGTAATATGACAATGACAAATTTGATGAGTATTCAAAGTGATAAACATTTATTATAAAAATAATTATTTTCCAGTATGATTTTTGGTATCATTGAGTTGATTGATAGTTATGGACTTTTCATAAATATAACTGAATTATTAAAATCATTAAAATTAATTGAAATTATAACAAGACAGTTTATTTATGACTAACCTTAACGATTTATCTGCGCATTTTTTTTTTTTAATTGGTTGTTTAAGGTCGCATCAACATCTAGGTCATTAGCGACCACTATTGGTGTTAATGGTATGGTAACTATGAAGATGAAACGATATGGTTATGATAAGGTGTGAAAGGACGAACACAAATACAACCATGCCCGAGGCGGGACTCGAACCCGCGACCCTTCAGACCGAGATCACTATGACACTACTGCCTTAGCGATCTCGGCTACTGGGTCAACAATCTGCGCATTTTTGAAGTGCAGGAGTTTCAACTTCAACCCCATCACGATTCATGTGCTATTGATTTTCATTTCTGGAAGCTACTTTAAAAATGTACAATTATTAAATTTGTGTGTCATCACGCACTTAATCAGACGCAGAAAAAGATTTAATGCTTTTAATTAGCAGACACACTTACCTATAATTTTTTAATTTTCTGTAAGTAGCCACTTTCACAATCATGGAAAAACCTCCTATTCCCATATTGTACTAATTGGTTTTCTAACATAGTGATCAATTTCTGATCTAATACTTTAAGCATCTCTGTTAAAATACCATCTGACCATTGAGCCTTATTCTTGTTTAATTGTATTTTAGCCCTCCTAACTTTCTCCAATTTGAGATTCTTATCCACAATTTCACAAATCCTCTTCATCACCATCCCAGTACCATCTTCAGAAAGTTTTGTAATAATTTATCATTAAGATCTTATAGATTCCTTCTGAACAACAGGTTGTTCTTATGTTTATTTTCTATTAGAATGTGGTTGAATTTAGCTCCAAGTTCCTTTTTGGGCATTATTTTGTAAATAATCATATTAAGTAAATTAATTTTGCAGGAAGAAATTATAAAGAAGGCTCCAACAGAACAGGGACAGCCAAGTACCAGACTCAAGGACACACATCTGGAGCTGTAGATCTCACAATAGGCAAGTCATACCTCCTGCTCTATGAATATATACTCTATTTTAAAGTTGTTGATCTAAAACAGGCTCCTGGAGTTCTCCCAAGCAATGGAAGTTTCCACATTAGGTAAGGATTTTCAATCCTGATAACTATGTGATTGAAAATATTGCAAATCATAATGATTTTTCTAGTTATACCATTGACATAAGGCTTGTTGATGAACAAAATGTAACAGGATTAATCACAGTTATTGTTCAATGATTCTACAGTTTGTTAAAAAATTATTGGCTATGAAAAGGTCTGGAGAATGTAAGTGATGAGAATTCAAAAGCCTAGGCAAAGAGCTGTAACACCTGAAGCCTTGACAGTCTCAGTTCAAAGGGTTGCAGGTTTGAATCCTTACTAAGCATTAAGGTTTTTGTGTGTTGTGTCATAGTGATGTTCTTCCAATCTCATACCGGGAGCAGTGGCTCAGTGCATCAACTGATGTCACTGCAGTGCCTCTGACCAGGAGGTCCTAGGTTCGAGTCCCGACAGTGGCAGGATTTTCGACACTAGCTTTTGAGCTAAGTTGAGTTCAGTCGCTGTTTGGAGGAGAATTCTAGCAGCCGGCTGCTCTGATTGGTAGTTTTTCATGGTTTCTCCGATCAACACCAGGCAAATGCCTGAACAGTACCCTAACAATTGGGCCATGGACCGTGCACGGTCTTTCCTTCCTCTTCCTTGTCCTATCCTCACCTCTTACACTAACATGCACTTCACTACCACACATGCCGGGAGACCAGTCAAGGACTTAGAACTTGTCCTCGCTGGGGCAGTGCTCCACTGATGGGAGATACCTGGTTGAGGGAACCCCGCTAGTCGACGGTAGGTCGTGCTGGATCTCACCATCCAGTGGGGGAAGACCACCGCCACCTCCTGATGAAAACATGCACTACGCTTACGGGACCAATGACTTCAGTAGTTGACGCACCTGGAATCACTAATCAATCAATCAAAATCCAACCTCATATATCACCTTTCAACCCTCTTCCTTCTCTCCTTGTCAGACAGATGGTACGAGGGGCTTGGCAGAGTTGAAATACCAAAGTAGTTGATACACTAAAACTGTGGATTTGAATTCCACACAAGGCAAAAATGTTTGTGTGTTGTGGGACAGTCCCAACAACCAAGTAGCACCCTTGTAACCGCTCCTTTTCCTTTCCAGACATACAATACACTCCCCCAAATTGGCTAATTAAAGCTGAGATGGACCTCTAAAGTACCCTTAGTAAAAACAAATAACTAACTGAGACTGATTGTTAGGGACCTAAGCTGGGGGAGGGTCACATCCAGACAATAACAGGAACAATGTAACAGAAAAAGATACAAGAGACCAGAGGTGCATCAGGCTGGGCAGGTTGTGGTAAAGACAATTAAAAGCTAATGAGCAGCTTGATCAAAAACCACAAATCAAATCCAATTGGGGAGGCGAAGCAACATCTAACATAATCATTTGAAGTGAACAAATAAAAAATGTTGCAGGTAAACGTAAGGGCAATGTTGCTGTATATAACATCTCAAGTGGCACTGAGAGCGACACAAGTGTTGAAGCTGATGACAATACAAGTAAGTGTCATAGATTAATCATTGTAGTTCATGTGCTTTGTTGTCACTAGAAGTTATACAGACTACTATAATAATCCTTAAACATTGGAAGTTTTCACTGTAATGAATCAGTCTTAATAATTTACAATATTTCAAAATATTTCTTTAATCTACTTATTTACTTATTCATTTCATCATTTACTTTCTTATTTAGTGCTTTTCTTATTTACTTGCTTATATACTACTTATTTAGTGATGAATATCCCAGTAATATATTCAATGCAAGTTTTGTAGATGAACAAAATTAAACTAGTAAAACAGTTGAATCTGTTACTCAGTGATTCTGTACTTTGTTGTAAAATTTTGGCTAAGAAGAGGCCTGTGTAATGTAAGTGATGAAAATTCAGAAAACAGTGCAGAGCATAACACAATCATAGAAGTGAATAAATGAAAAATTATTTTAGGGAAATATCATGAAATAGCAGTCCTTGAAATTAGCAGTAGCGAGGAAAGCAATGCAAGAGAGAATGCTGCTGAAGACCATGAAAAGGGTAAGTGACATGGATTGCATACTTTAGTGTCTGTGCACTGTTGTAAGTTTATTGGTCTAAAGTGCTTCTCAAACAGTAGGATTTTTCAAATTAGGCTGTTTATCAGTCATGGGAGAGAAAGGAAAGAAAAAGAAAGAAAGAAAGAAAGAAAGAAAAAGAGAGAGAGAGAGAAAGAGAAAGAGAGAGAGAGAAAGAAAGAAAGAGAAAAAGAGAGAAAGAGAGAGAGAGAAAGAAAGAAAGAGAGAAAGAAAGAGAGAGAGAGAGAGAGAGAGAGAGAGAGAGAGAGAAAGACAGAAAGCGAGAAAGAAAGAGAGAGAGAGAAAGACAGAAAGAAAGAGAGAGAGAAAGACAGAAAGAAAGAAAGAGAGAGAAAGAAAGAGAGAGAAAGAAAGAAAGAAAGAGAGAAAGAAAGAAAGACAGAGAGAGAGAGAGAGAAAGAAAGAAAGAGAGAAAGAGAAAGAAAGAAAGAGAGAGAGAGAAAGAGAAAGAGAGAAAGAGAAGATCAGACAGCTTCTGCTAGTCTTCTCTCCAAAACAAGTAAGTTGGACTGATTGCCTGTTTTGTATACTCTCTTTGAAAATAAAACAGGCATCCAGAATTCAAATAATGAAAGCTCTTACAGTAAATCATAGCTATCAGTATATATAATATCAGTATATAATCAGTAATGCTTACAGTAAATCATAGTTATTGCTTTAGTTTCTGGTCTATGTTCGGAACTTGTTGACCAATGGTAAACCTCATGATTTTAGATGGAGACAATTCAAAAGATCAGACAGCTTCTGCTAGCCTTCTCTCTAAAACAAGTAAGTTGGACTGATTGCCTGTTTTGTATACTCTCTTTGAAAATAAAACAGGCATCCAGAATTCAAATAATGAAAGCTCTTAAAATATAGGCATTGTTTAACTATTACATAAAGTTGTTCAATTATCATAGAGTAATTAAACATTTAAATGATGTTAAACATCATATGTAGTTTTAATATTCTCCTTTCGAGAAAGGTGCTAGTGATTTGAGTGTTCACAATGTCCTGCAGATTCATGATGTTAAGTTACACTTATTATTCTATATGTGTTTTAGTATAACAACTTTTGGCATATTGTGATTAAATTTTTAGAGAATCAGAGCTTTCAGCTTTTAATTAGGGATTTAACATTATACAAGAAACTTAAAATTTTCTAGAGAATATAGGTGCACATGTTTTCAGACTATTTGTAAAATGGATTGCCAATAGAGGCAAGATCCTTGTACAAATCTCTGAAATGTGCCCACACTTCGACAAACATTTCAAGAATTATAATTTTTATTCATGATTACTAATTCCAAAATGATTGTATTATTACTTACTACTATTTATAATGGACTTCTGTAAAAGCCGAGGTCTATCAGAAAGACTATAAGCTACTTCTGTTGATTGTTTATGATCATTTGTGTTCAATCCCAAGTGAATTCCAAGCGAGTTCATGATTGAAATATACTTGATAATCAACACACTTAGTACCTATAGAATGTCTTGCTCCATAATAATTTGCTTAGATACGATGACTGAAATTTTCCCTACGATTTGGATATTTGCGCAAAATATCTGTTTTTGTGGGTAGTGAGGGTGAGAGGATAGAAGATGTGACATGTATTATTGTATCTCAAAGTGCTTAACTTTGAAGTACTTCGTGCATTTTTTCACCTCTAAAATTTACTTCCACTAATATATTTCTTAAGAGATAAAGGTAGTAACTGCAAAATTTCCATCTTCAAAACCTATGAAAGGGAAAAATCAATTGAATAGTTTTCAATTTGCTTTTAAGTGTGTGATCAGTAATTTACCAATCGTTTACATTAAAATTGAATAATTTGATGGGGAGTGAAGTTCATATAATTATGCTAACTTGCATTCCAACAATCAATTCATTGTTACTAATAAAAAATACTTTTTTTACACTAAATATACTTATATTAATTTTTCAGAAAAAAAAGCATCAGAAAATATAATCCCCAAAAGACTCCTTAGGCCCCGAAACAAGATAAATGTAAAGATGGCTGACACTGCATATGATGAGGTGGACGAAAATGAGTTTTATGGTAAGTTTCACACAATCCACCCTCTAATTAATATTTTCTGAATTAATGTGGGTTTTGTTAGGGATGGATCCACAAAGGAATTTGGGGAGGAGTTTTATATTTAAATTTATACGTATTTATGAGAGAGAGAAATCAAAAGTTACGAATGCATAATAAGTCAGAAATTTTGACAGATCATCTAATATGTACATACCATAAATCAAGGTAATATTTTTGAAGTATCACCTTCAAGCAGAATTTGTTCTAGAAAGCGTGTGTAACAAGTTTCCCACAATCTAAAATGTTCAATTTCGATACTACACACAAAATAATAATTTTGTAAATTGCATATTTAAATTACTTGATAAAAATCAATATACCATACTAAAAATTTTATAAAATGGAATAAATTAAATTTAAACACTTAAGTTAGTCTTCTCTATTCCTAAAAGTTGCACCTCTTCCACTGAAATGACAACTACAAAAATTATCTCAACTGTAAAAACTGGCATATTACCCTACTCACAACCAGTGGTGTATCACGAGGGAGATGAAGGTAGACACTGTGTATTTATTAAAAAACAAAAGAATTTTAGAATTTGGCATTTATTTTCAGAACATATTCTTCAATTCTGAATCAGTTTTCAAGTAGATGGTGCAAGTTGTCTGGCTTCAAACTCTATTCCTAGTCCCAGGACCCAACTCCTCCCTCCTAGTCAGAGACTCGACAGAGACAACAGTGTTGAGCTCTGAGGTAACTCAGCTGGTTCGTTTTGCTTACGTTTTGGTTTTTTTTATTTTAGAGAGTTTATATTCTTTTATTCAATGGGTGCCTTTTGAAGATATGAAAATGAAACTTAAAGAGTGCATCTTCATGTTCTCACCTCAAGCAGTCTAATGTTTGTATAGAAATTTCATAGCAATTCCTCAAAGTAAACATTGCAATTTTGCCTCTATTGTCATTGTTCATAATATAATAATTTGTCAAATTTTTTCAATGTTTAATACTATTTTGGTCTTACTGATGAGTACAACAACTTAGACAATTTAGAACATGCAGTACCTTCCAAAATTGCCACATTTCTAAACTTGACAAGCAGAAGAGTTGCATGATTTAGGCCTCTCTCTTTGTTTTGCTCTAATATCTTGCAAACAAGCACTTTGTTGATATGTTAAAGCTACATTACTCATTGTTTTTTATATTGTTCTTGAAATTCATAGTAATATCTTCAGATGAATAGGCAATTTTAAGTATTAATTAAAGTTTCAGTAATGTCTACTTGGTGACCTTCATGGCATCTTATGTTTATTTGCTATTTCTTAACAAGGTCCTGTGTTCATTCCAACCTATTTCTATCAGTTTTGAATTACACATGATATTGTTGGCATGCTTTTGTCTTTGGGGCACAATATCTTCTGAAAGTGCAAATAAAGAATCAATTCTGGCGATGGGAATGTGTAATTCTATAACAAGTCTATTGATTTTGTCACTATATATTTTAACTGCAATACATGCATATTACTGTTTAAATCATAATTTGTAATCACTTTTTTATAACTTAATGAAATAACCAGTGTAGACAGTTTTGTGGATTACACAAAGGTGCTCATACTGAGAAATGAAAATGTTCTGATAGTAATAATTTCCCAGTAGACTATGACGCATATATTTTGACTAATTTAATTTCCAACTCCTGAATATGTGATAAATAAAGCTACAAAAGATAACTATATGTTCATGCTAGGAAGAGGGTATTCTGAAAGACGCTACCAGTAGCCTCATATGTACCCAATAGTAAATCAGGCATCAGATACTGGATGAAATTGAATGAATGTTTAAGTTTCTCCAAACATGTTGTGACTGATATTTCAAAACTACACATTGAATACTGAACATTAAAATATAGCCAAGATCTAAATAGAAATTTTATTACATCATTGCATTCGAGTATTTCATTTCTAATTAATGGACATAATTGATAAGATCAAATATTTGTACCCCTTAATCATAAATATTAATTTGAAGGACTATGAATTTTCCTGTAAACAGACAATTTCAGTTGTGATGGTAGGTGCACAGTGCAAGGCAAAAATAGCGATGGCGGTGGTGGTGGTGGTTGTGTGGTGAAACATTAAAGCTCAGTGTCAAAAATAATATTTTATGCATTTACAAAAGCTTGGATACAATAAATTTACATTTACAAATATGAATGAATGAATTTATCAACATCCCTCAGCCAGTGACATGTTCCTTTAACCTGGGAGTTGGTGCGTGGGGTGCCCGAGTCACCCCAGCACTGTTTCGGAACCCACTGAACATTTAGATATGTTTATAATCTTTCAACCATCACAAAACCTTATGAGGAAAGCTTTATTCATGTTACTGATCACTAGACCTTGGATTTTAGGACAAATTCCTATTTAGTTCCTTTAGAAGATTGAAGAAAATAATTGCAAATGTTTACAAATCATGAAAACACAAATCTACTGAAAGCATCTAATAGTGCCTAAAATGTCCGAAAGGGTACTTGATGTTGTAGTGGGTGGACTAATATATTTTTGTCTAAAACTACCTAAAACAAGTAGTTTTTTGAAGAATTTTCATTTTTTAAATTTGTTTTACTGAAACGCAAATATTCCCTGATTGAATACACAATCAACAATACTCCGAACACTCTCGCCCAACAACCAAACATAAGGAGCTCTGCAAGTCTATATAAAGACAATGTTTCATTCTTGTCTCTAATTGGCACGCACTTCTTGGGCAATTGCATCCATTCTCGGTGCAGCTGTGCTGTTGACAGGTTGAAGCTTATCACTGTGACGCATCATCTATGCAATCCAGGCGAGGAAAGTCACAGGTCAGGCAAAAGCTTATTGTCGGAAAGGCGAAGCTTACAAAATACAGTCCAGCAAATTTTTCGTTCCTGCCCTCAACAACAGCTAAACTGGAACACAAAGGAAAACCATGGTGCAAGGCTCCGATGTGAAAATTAGTGCTGCTAAGAGAGCCTTTGGGGGCAAAGAAATGTGCAAATGGGATATCAAAATAAGAAAAATCCTGGATATAGTGTAATGGGTTGTGTGGTACAAGTTTTGGTGGGAGAGGGTGGGAAGTTCCAGAAGAATGGGCATAAAAAATGTGAATAAATTTAAGTTTGCTTGTATAGCCTTGGTGTCAGTGGAATGGTCCTTTTCAGATGTCAAAATTATTTTAACAGATAAGCCTTCCTCTAGAACAGGCTTGCACAAGGGCCCCAGCGACATCCCCACAATGGCGGTGGCAGCCCTTCCGTGTCCCACCGGCTTCTACTGACTTTCACTTTTGGGGCAAGTGACTGCTGCCTGAGACCTCGGTGGGAGGAAAGCCCTGTGGCTCTTAAGTCGGAAATTTGTTGAATCATGTTGAATTTGACAACTAAAGACTTGATATAACATCTGTTGTTTCTGGAGAGGGAAGGTTTTGTTTTGTATACTATTATTTCAGATTAAATTGCTCAACAACTCCCACAAATTTCATGGTCATGGTGTTGCAACCGATTTTCAAACCATTTGTAATTTAAATAACACGATCAGAATCTTTAACAATCTATCATTGTTAATAATTATATGCACTTCATAAATTTAATGGTTGTAATACACTTGACCATACTTTTCTAAATGTTTCAATGCTGGTAATTTTATTTATATAAGGAAGAAAATAGAAACATAGTTTGAAATAATAATAAAGAGAACAAAGTATTTCGAGAAACACAACCATATTGTTTTTATTAAACAAAAATCACATTAAGTTTTACATTTTGTTTAAAGAAATAATAGAATCAATATTTGGCGAGAGTGTCCATGCCACTACCACTCGCATTGTCAACATCAGATTTGAGAGTGTCTTTCGGCCTCTGGACTTGGTTTATTGTAAGTTCATGCAGGAGAAAAATTGTTCACAGAAATAAGTGGAACCGAACATTGACAATACCTGTGCAGATGTGACGATTTCCAACTCCTCGATTTCGTTCGGGACCTGCCACGGTTTGCACCCTCAATTCAACCTCCCGACAGACTATTTCTGAAAGAAAAATCTAAAGAGCAGAAAAGTGAAGGAATAGTATGGCCGTCGGGGATTATACCAATTTTCCTGGTTCTCATGGGGAGCCGTGGGGTGCGGGCTTTCCAGCGCCCCAAGTAGGGGCTCAAATGGGGCACTTGTGCACCTCTGCTCTAGAAAATTTGGAGAAAATCTTGACTATATATTGTGCTCCTAATTACGAAAGTGAACAAAATAATATTTGTGTAGTCACTCTCATAAATGTAAAAATACTTTACTTTTCTGAATTAAAAAAAGTACTTCATTTAACACTTTTATGAGCAGTTTTTGTTGCCAAGAACATAACTTTTAATGAAATGTTTTTAAATGTCTTATTTAATCATTGTAACCTATTGTAAGTACCTAAAACGTCGCTTTTCATACTTAATTTCATAATTTTGTCACCTATTTTAGGTGCTTAAATCATCACTTTATAGTGCCTAAAATTCTGAGTTTTACAGATCACTTATCTTTCAACTGATTCTGATCCTTTCTGATAAATTTCTTTGCAAAGGTCAGTAAGGCACCTTA
Source organism: Teleogryllus occipitalis (assembly GCA_011170035.1). Lineage (NCBI taxonomy): Eukaryota > Metazoa > Arthropoda > Insecta > Orthoptera > Gryllidae > Teleogryllus > Teleogryllus occipitalis. The sequence goes on along the minus strand of BLKR01000259.1, from coordinate 63,046 downwards.
TCCCTCCTTTCATTACAGCTCCTTGCCAAGCAGTTCACTGCAGTTGCCAATCCAGAGACACCGCAGGGGACTTTACTTCCAATCACTCACAATGTTAAATGTTATTTAGGTTCTTTTTTGGCTATGGTATTTTTTATATTATACCAATTTGCTCAGTTGTTTTAGTTTGTTCCTTTGCCTACCAGTAGCTTTTCTGTTTATTGTAAAATAAAGTACTTCTGTGAAATATACACGAACTATTTTTAAGCTGACTAAAATATTTGTTATAATAATATATTTATATTATGATCTTATATTTACTTTACATTGTAAAATATTTACATTATATTATTTATATTATTATATTTTTAGTACTTTAAATTTTTTTTAGGCACAGAAGAATTTCTTACCTATATGTGATGAAAAACAGAGAAAGTACTTCATTCTGTTCAATGTGTGAAGATAAACACATGAAATACATTTGCAATAGTTGTTGGGAAAAAGAAAATTCATAGAAATTAGTAAATTACTTGTTCTAGTTGCCAAACATTTTATTTAAACTTTAAAAGAAACACATATTTCGTAAAGAAGTGAAAGAGTATTAGTATTTACTTTAGTATTAGTATTTATTTTTTAGTGTGGCGTTGAGTCACTCACCCTGCATGCTTTAATTCGCTATGAAACATAGCATCCCTACTGTACTACAAGTTTTAAATATTTTCTTAACTGAAATCGATTTGACTTGAATAAAAACTCCTTAATCGGTGAATCAATGCAGTAGTGGGATTGTTACAATCAATATTTATTTACATTTATATACTGTAAGGCCCTACTTTACTAAGAGTTGTACACAGCTCCAGGCTGTTTCTTACCTTCTGATCTCCATTTGTTTTATTTACACAATCACCTATCTCTAGTTCCCTCTTTTTCGTAATTGATCTGGCTGATGTTGCTGCCCCTTATATTTGAAACGGATTTTTTTTTAATATTTGGGAGTACTTTACACCAAGCCATACGGACATTTTAATTTTTTTCTCAAAAATGACTCCAAATTTTTGGATTAAGTTTTTTATAGGATAAAGGGAAGTACGCTCATAAAACAAGCACAGGTCTGATTTTTGTTGATTCCTCTGAATTTTTGAGAATTCCAAAAGTTCAATATTTTTGGGCTTACAACTAAGGTATTGAAGATAGAGATTTTCCTTCTGTATGAAATCTGTTGTTCAACATTATATCTATAAATGAGATGATGTAGCCTAAATTTTTTCAAAATATGAGTAGTTTTCACAGAACTGAACGTGAAATAGAAGTAATTTTAGAAATAAGATCGTTTCAAAAATTGCTTCAAATTTTTCCTGAAACTTTCTGTACAAGTTTTGCTAAATAATGCCAAATAACATAACATAAATACCATTCCGATATATTATTTCGATTTTTCAAAAATTTCACAAATGTAATTTTTTTGATATCTTTTTCATGCTGTTAATATTTACATTTCTGGCATATTTTGTATATTATTTGAAAAGATAAAAAATGACTTATTGTTCAAAATTGATGAAAAATACAACAACTACAACACTGACATATCATTAAAATCCGCCCCCCCCTAGTCGTGACTTATTTACAAAGTCATCATTTTATTTATGTTGCTGTCAGATATTCACTATGGATCTTTAGAAATACAGAGAAGGAAGATACTGACTTGAAATGTCCTTTGATCTTTTGTTTGCTATTCACTTTCATTTAATGTTTTCAATACTTTGTTTGTCACAGAGTGCTACCAGTGTAAACAGCCCTGCGAATACTACTGCCCTTCGCACAGCCTTTGGCTGAAGACCATAGATGCTCCTGAAGGTGTGCCATTTTGGACCGCAAAAAAATCTACACCACAAGAATTGGATATAAAGATGTCTGGGATACCTAAGGCTGGATTCGGGATCTGGACACGAGTTCCATTACCCCAAGGAACCCTGATGGGCCCAGTCATAGGGACTATACATCACAAGTGTCCAGTAGACAAAAGTTATGTATGGAAAGTATGTACGACTTCTAAAATTAACACCATTTTTTTGAAATTTATTCTTTCCATTTTATCTTATTCAGCCCAAATCTGTTAAAGCTGCGATCACCAAACACATATATAAACTCAAAAAATGTATATAAAAGTAACTACTTACGTTACATAAACTGTGCTAGACATGTTCAAGAGGAAAATGTTGCGAGCACAGAAATTAACAAGAAAATTTACTACAGAACAACTCGTGCCATTGAGGCCCATGAAGAATTATTAATATTTTATAATGATGAATCTGTTGTCAAAAGAAAAGAATTCCATCAGAACACTCCCGCTACTGTGTCTTGTAAGTATCTACTTCTGATTTTTGCTTTTTCCTACTATTCTCCCTGCATCTCATCCTCTCATTTTAATAAGTTGACTTTTCACCCAACTTTGATCGTGTAATCCAAGAAGTAGGTATGCCAATCATGGAATCCAAGAAAATGGTAATTTGTAAATATTAAAAAATATCCATTGTAAATTAACATATTTAATAACTTTCATCATATAAAAGTAAAATAAGAACATAATGAAATAATTATTGCCATATTACACATTTTGATGGAATTAATTCAATAACAAATACCAAATAGCCGAACATCCCTCCGTTTTGGAATTTGGATTTAAGGCAGGTTGTTAACTTAAGAGTATTTAACGAATCAGTGTGTTCACTGATTTTGATGATTGAGTGAGTGATTGTTTTTAATTCTGGATATTTTGTGTGTAAGTCTTTGTTTCTATTGGTCCCTTAACATTTTTGGATCAAAATTCATTCTAAACAATTTTAACCCATGCTTACATTGGCAAAAATATAGATATGAGAACTAAAAATGGACAATATTCATTTCATCATCACAATTTTTAAAAATTCATTCAATTTTCAGAGAAATGAATAAGTTTTCAACATAACGTATTCTCTCTAATATGGCTACCATCTGTAAAAGTTCATAAAATATTTTGAATATAGCACAACAAAGATCTAAGTAAGAGAGTAAAAATAATTTACAAAATGGTAATCTTATTTTAAGTGGAAAGACACTCAATATAAAAAAATAACTTTAAATACCTTGTTTTTTTAATAATGATGCTAATGTAGCTGCTGAGGTCACCACCACAATAGGCAACGACATTTTCTTGTACAACAATGTTCATGAAGTACAAGAACATTCTGTGTAACTGGCATTTATCTTAAACATGTCTAAATTGTAAGTATGGTCAGATCTTGGTCTATCATGGAAACATGGGCCCTACAATTTGTGATGAATGGAACAGAAGTATCTGAGATGTGGTCATACTGAAGAATTTTTCAAACTCTCTGAACAAAAGGATTGTCACATGACACAGTACTATGCAGAATTTTTGCACTGAGCTACTGCTCCCAATTTGATTGATTGTTTGATTTATTTATTATTTTGCTGGCTTTCATTAGTCTCATGGGTGTAGTGCATATATACTGGGAGGTGGCAGTGCTCCTCTCCCGCTGGTATGTGGGATCCAGCCCCCAACCTACAGGTCAGCTAGCGAGGTTTCATTCTCCAAGCATTATGCCAGTGGGGCCCTGCCTCAGCCGGGACAAGCTCAGTTTTCAAAGTAGGGTCTTGTAAGAAAAATTCACCAAGTTGTTTTTCTAATAAAGATTTAACAATCTTTATGTGGTACGAGTACCAAAAAACAAAAATTGTGGATATTTAAACTGAGAACATGCAATGAGATGTATTCATCCAGATATTCAGTACTGAATAGAGATTTCATGAAAAAAAAAAAAAAATCTTATTTAAATAAAAATACCTCACTATTCATAACAAAGAAGGTTTGAACTCAAGATTTCAAGAAAAATTCAAAATTTATCATTTAAAACATAAAGAAATTCTTAGATATTGCTATTTGTGATAAAATTACATTAAATGCTGATAATATTTGAAACTGACACTGATATTTTGATCAACTTGTGCAGATTCCACCTTCGCATGCAAAGTATGCAAGAAGTACTTCAGAAGCCCATTATGTGCTAGCCAGCACTGTAAGAAAGAAACTGGGACAACTTGTATGTTTTGTGAGAATGATGGACAAAGTAAGTAGATTCAAATGATTGTTGTAATGTTTTCAATAAACCCCAAACCACTGTTGATCATTAAGTAAGTGCTGAGCTCACTTCCAATCCCGTATGTTTCTAACATAAATTAACAGTAACACAAAGATTCTAGAAATTCTAATTATCTTCCCAGACATTTACTAAGAATATGATGACTTATTGCAAACTTCATTATCTCCGTTTGCCAGACAATGTTGTTTCCATTACCATAGGGCAGTGAGTACCATACTCTCATGTTGAACAACAGTATTTGCACATTTTATCTAAAGAATTGTGTTTTGTGTGAAAGTTCAGTAACTCTTAATTTTTTATCAGAGATGAAATTAGTTACTTTCAGAAATAGAACATTGAAGTATTATACAAGTATGAAGCATAAGCTAAAAACATACCTTCGTCAATATCAATGTGAAACTTAAACATTTCAATTGATTGATTGATTTATTGATTTTTTCGTGTTTCCGGGCGCGTCAACAGCTTTGGTCATTAGTCCCGTAAGTGTAGTGCATATTTTTTCTCGGGAGATGGCGGTGATCTTCCCCCGCTGGATGGCGAGATCCGGCGCCGACCTACCGTCGGCTAGTGGGGCTTCCCCTAACCAGGACTCTCCCACCAGCGGGGCACCGCCCCAGTCGGGACAAGCTCTAACTTCCCGACCGGTCACCCGGAATATGTGGTGGTAGTGTAGTGCATGTTAGTGTAAGTGTGTGTGTAAGGGGAGAGGATAGGACAAGGAAGAGGAAGGACAGATCGCGCGCGGTCCGTGGCCCGTTTGGTAGGGTACTGCTCCGGCATTCGCCTGGTGTTGATCGGAGAAACCACGGAAAACTCCTCCAGACAGGAGCTGAATTCGACCTAGCTGAACAGCTAGTGTCGAAAATCCTGCCGCCGTCAGGACTCGAACCTAGGACCTCCCGGTTAGAGGCGCTGCAGAGACATCATTTGATGCACTAAGCTACCGCTACCGGTTTAAACATTTCAACATTTATACTTTAACTTATTAAACCAATTAAGACAGCAACAAGGTATTTGCCCACTAAAAGTAGTGACTTGGAAATGAGAGCTATGTTAACTGGTCAAACACCAGACCCAAAATGAAAAATAGGGGGAATGGAATGGTGACGTTTTCAGACACTGAAGAAGGCAGAACAGTGAAAGGGGAAATTGAGTAAGGTGACAATGGTGGGAAATTCTGGATTTCCTCACTGAATCCATATGATAGATAAGTGGACATATATGGGTGTAAAGGTATTATAGTACTATAGCTGAACCGCTCGCAAAAAAACCATCATGGCAGACACACCTTTGGTAAAGTCACAGAGGCTGCCCCCACCCTGTGGCATTGAGATTTCCCCTCTCGGCGATAAGGAAGCGCGTAGGCGACAAGGAGAGGCGACTGCAAGACACAGCGATCGCGCTGACCGTCACTCGTCATCACTGCCCTCTTCGTCAAAAGAGGAACTCGCACTCCCAGGAGTGTCCAAAGAAATGAATACATCGTTTGTTGGTCCATCACATTATCTGAATTATTATGTCGCCTCTATTCCCTACACATGCTCGCAGGATTTCTTCCATTGTTCAGCACGTAGTGTGCAAACGCTTCTCTGCAAAACGTTTCCTTTTCTTTTAAGGATGCTCCAATTGTTTCTGCTGCCTCGCGTCCTTTTATAAATCCCCAAACAAGTTCTATTGGATTTAGATCTGGATGGTGCGGTGGAAAACGGAGAGGAATGTGGCCATGTTCAATGATTATTTAATCAACGACCTAACGTTTTTCAGTGGATATACTTCGAATTATTTGTAATAATTGGGTTTTTGTGAATAACAGCAGCTACTGTGTAAAGCACACTGCCACTGCTCACTAGCCACGGTCAAACAGGGACTGCAGACCGAAGCTTCAAGACACGGCTTATTTTCTGTTGATCGTTTGGACAACCCCTACTGTAGAAACACGTAAGCTGCCTTCCGTCTGATCCTTCTCACTCATTAGTTTGTTATCACCAAACTCGCAGTGTTGAATTACCGCGCGACCCACGAGAGAAAGACAAAGATAGAGAGCTATGTTGTGACGAAGAGCGCAGGCAGGCGGGGAAATATTAGGAGCTTTGGAGGGAGATGCCACGTTCGGGCATGCGCAGTGGAAGGATTTTTTGAGAGTGGTAGAGCAATAGTATATGGACCTGTAAGAACATTTCACGCTTTGTAAATCATTGTTTTAAAAGTGAAAATACCTTCAGTTGGAACAAACTTCAAACGTTTATAACAACTCTTATGATGGAATTTGGAAGAGCCGCCAAAAAAGTTAAATTGTGTAAAACAAAATTGTAATAAAAAGGAATAAAAATGCATCGTTTCAGTTTTGAAAAATATACAGAAATGTGTAAACCATGATTTCATTAAAAAAGGAATCCTACACTTTTATACAAAAGTAAAACAAAAACAAACATTCAAATCAGATGTAATAATTATCAATCGGGAATCAAATTTGACATATCATCAAGGCAATCCCGAAAAATTCGGAACGCCTGGCAACCCTTCTTAGGCCTTTTATTGCTTCCCGATTCCTCGATGCTTGATCTTCATGAAAGTTCTCCCGCGTTTCTTGTTGTAGTTTGTAAGGATGTTTCTTTCTTGAGACAATCACACGATTCGGACTGTGGTAATTCTTTCTTGCGCACTCTTTCAGCGCTCGATTGTTCACAACTGTTTTCCCGAATTCGTGGCATCCCAGAACAAGACATAATACCACCGTGACTAATGCGTGACTTATAATTTTGAAAATGTTTTATGTTATAGGATGCGTTGACCCTCTTGAGAACCATGGGCCCCGTAGCTATGTACCGACCGGCCTAGATACCTCAGAGCAACTGTTGATGTCATTGCCTCAGGCCGGTCGTAGATTTCTAGTCCCGACGTGGCAGGATTGTCGACACTGACTAGATAGTTAGGTGGAATTCAGTCGCTGTGTGGAGGAGAATTTTAGTAACCGACTGCTCTGTTCGGTAGTTTTCCATAGTTTCTCCGATCATCGCCAGGCGAATGTCGGAGCTGTACCCTAACAAACGGGCTAAGGACAGCGCGCGATCTTTCCTTCCTCTTCCTCGCCGTAACTTTACTCCTTACACACACTTACACTCACATTCACTACAGTACGACACATGCCTGGAGACCAATCGGGAGCTTAGAACTTGTCTCGGCTGGGACGGTGCCCCGTTGGTGGGACATATCTGGTTGGGAAAATCCCTCAGAGCTAATGGTAGGTCGTCGCCGGGGCTCGCCATCCAACGGGAGATCACCGCCACCTCATGGGATAAAACATGCACTACACTTACGGGACTAATGACAGCATTTGATGCGCCCGGAATCACCAGTCAATCAAACGCGAAGTACCGGCTGTACACCCCTCTCCTCTGGCCCGGTGAGAACATTCATTTTTCATCAACCACCTTTTCTATCATGATAGGTTCATTATCCTTGTGAAATCCCCTCCCCCTAAAAGTGAACATATTTTTCTGAATGGCCCTTTAGAGCAAAATACCAAATTACATAAGAGAAACAAAGTTTTTTTTAAAAAGCCAAGAGGAATTGTTTAGAGAAAAAAGTCTTAATTTCATTTATTTATTTATTTATTTATTTATTTACGTCAAAAAAACAGTTAAAACTGCGTATGACGTGCTATTTGGAAAACTGAAATGTGTGCACATTTTCAAAATTCTGTGATCCCTACACTAAGTCATATACTACTTAAATTTTGAATTTTTGAAAGGGAGAAAAAAAAAGAAAAAAAAACTCCCATGTAATAAAATCTATTTTCAAGGATAAACAAGCAATAAGTTTTGAGTTTTGAAAGGGAGAAAAAAAAACAAAAAAAAACTCCCATGTAAAAAAATCTATTTTCAAGGGTAAATAAGCAATAAATTTTGAATTTTGAAAGGGAGAAAAAAAACAAAAAATCTCCCATGTAAAAAAATCTATTTTCAAGGGTAAATAAGCAATAAATTTTGAATTTTGAAAGGGAGAAAAAAACAACAAAAAAACTCCCATGTAATAAAATCTATTTTCAAAGATAAATAAGCAATAAATTTTGGCTCTTATTACTTCCTGCCGCGACAACATGAAACGATAATTTGAATAATTGTATTTCCCACTGAATTCTAGAAGACGTGCACAGAAAATGAAGTTACATTTATGTCCAGAAGCAAAACAAGGGGCCATCTCAGCATTTGCTCAATGTATCAGGGAAACTGGACGAAAAACCTGATCGAGATGGGGGTCATTGACCCGAAAGCTGTGTTACAATAGTTGTTACAGGTTGTTTATACTCATTTATACAGTCCAAATGGTAATTAATGCATTATGTATCATTGTTAAAAATAATGTTACTTTTCTTGTGATGCTCAGTATAGTCTCTAATTGTATAAAAACAGTTATGCAGCAGAAACGATTTCACTTGTGATTTAAACTTTTCTATTGAATTTAATCGTTTAATGTCATCTGGCAAAGTGTTGTAAAATAATGTACATGTATTGTATGTGAATTTTTTGTAATGAGCTGTTGATACTGTCACCTGATGAATATGATTTCTACGTCGAGTGTTATAGTGATAGACTTCGGCATTTTCTGAAAAAATATTCCCGCCCTTGAGCAAGTCATTTTTTACAAAAACCACTGATTCGTAAATAAATAGACACGGTAATGGTAGAATTCCTAGATTAATGAAGAGAGGCTTACATGAATCACGTGGGTGGGTCATACAACTCACTTCAAGAAAATGAAGGAATGTCATGGAAGACACATCTAAAACTATTAGTTACGAGAAAATGCCATTTCATTCTTTGAAAATTTTCTCAGAGCTTGATTTAGGTATCCCGGCATATAACGTAATATTTCATTTTGATACACAATTATAATGCATTGTAAGGATCTTATTTCTTATCGTTAACGAATTAACTCCGGCGTCGCGAAATCTGCGAAAGCGGAGAATGAGTGGCGGCTTTCTATTTTGTTATTCAAATGAGAATGGCGCGTTTTAATTATTTACGAAAGGATTTTGGCGTAAAATGCGTTGGGAATTACGTGTTGGACAGGCTCAAGGATATTGTATATTAATCGCGTAGGCCAAAGACCGGAGCCTCGTCACGAACTTGGGCTCGCGAAGCGGAGCGTCAAATTATAAGCATTCGTCAAAAAGGTACTATGGAATAAAATGTATTGGAAATAATGCGTTGGACTGACTCACGAATGTTTTGTTTGATTTTCATAGGCCGAAGTCCGGAACTTCCTCATGCAGTTGGACACGCGTAGGGAAGCGTCTACTTGCCGTACAATTTGAGGTTATAAATAGGACGTCATTCAGTTCGCGAGCCTGTGTTGTCGTTCGGCATATTTTCACGATAGTGGGCATTTTCCTTTACGTTGGTTACGATAAGTGAGAGGAGCCCATTATAATGCTACTATTAATATCTTAACCGGGTGTGACCGGGTGTAAACTCATAATAATTTCTACTTTATTTCTGGCTTGACTAGTTCTATCGCCATTATTCTTTGAAAAGCCAGATGCTTTGGGCAGATATTTCGTCTCCTGTTCTGTCGCTATATATTGTAAATATATTCACATATCTCCAGGCGAAGCGTCAGGGTAGGCAGAGTAAGCTGAGCTATCCCTGAGAATCTTGAAGGCGAGAAATATCTCTTCACTAAAAAAAAATGAAATTGTAAAAACAATGTCTTTTTAGCCAATTAATATCGTACGTACGCACATCAAGTTAATCTTTCATTTCTTATGCATATTCAATGGGAGGTGTCTTTCCCGCCGCCCGGTGCTGCGGGTGAGGCGCAGTCTCATCCGCGTAACGCTGTAAGACGGCTGAAGGCCACGGACGAGGCGCGGGGGAAGTGAGCGCGCATGCGCATTGAGTAGGATAGTTCGATGACTCGCGCAGAAGTTTAGGTCGGCCTTACAACTGTATAAGTAATTTAAACTCTTGCTGGAGACGCACTCTTCATCACAAGCTTGCGTAAAACTTCCGGAACTGTCCGCTAGAGGGCATTGACCAATTTCAAGTATAAGTAACATCACGAATAAAACATTCATTTATTCCAAATTTCTGTATTAGAATTCCTCTGTCGCTAATTCATTGGTATAATATTGAGAATGTTATCTTTTTTCTCCCACACTATTTGGCACTGTGTTAACTTTTAATAAAACACGATAATTTAAAAAAAGTTGAATTTAAGCATTTATGGATTGGTATCGTGGTGAGTGTATGAATCCCCCAAGTAGTATTGTGTTATAAAAAGATCACACAGAATCTGATTAGTGTAATTTCATTTTGTTAGTTGATTGAGTAGCATATTCGTGTGTAGGTTAAAGTGAAATGTTGACCTGCAACTGCATGACACTGTATTTCATTGACAATGAGCACTCTGAAATTAATTAAAACACATCAACGTAATACTAGATGAAGTCAAGATTCGAGATGAAGGGAATCTGATTGTTGAGCAAAGTTGGCTCGTGACCGAAACAGAAGTGCTATAATTGTAGTTCGACTCATGTTTTAAAATGAAAAGTTAATACTTACTCACGGAAAACGAAATCCATGTTGTTGTCCAACAAAAGACTTCGATCACCTTTGAGTAGAAACCAGGGACTGCTCTTCGGGGTGGGTAAGGCTGGCAGGCAGGATCATTGATCATTTATTTGTTATTTCGCTTTCTTCAAGTAGTACGTACTACTTCAAAATTCCTTCCAATAACGCGCACATGCATACATTTTGACAGGGAGTGGCAGAAAAGAATAGCATTCAGCATTTTTAAAATTTTATTTAACCAGATCAGTGGGATTACCACATTAAAGGTAGGTGTTAATTTTGTTTATATAATACAATAGATGGATGCACTACAGTGGCCCGAAGGAACCATTAACTGCAAATTAGTGCACCATCACACCCCTATTTCTGGGCGTGGACATCCTCACTGAATACCTCATTCCGCATGATTCATGCGAATCTACTCCAGCCTAGAGCAGCAAATCTGTAAGTTAAGCCACTATCAAGTCCTAAAACGTGTTTGCAAACTTCCGCTATCAGATATCCAAACACGCACAATTAACTTCAATCTTGACCGTGCTTACTATAATTTACTTGACAACACGGTCTAGTTCTATAGAACCGCGTTTCCTCGGCGCGCGAAAGCAGGCCCAGTGATGCTTGCGACGTGTGGCCAACAGGGCACATACACGCGTGGCGTTATCGTTATGTTCCACTTCAAACGGACGCACTTAAAGGCGGCGAACAAAACGAGCCAACCTGCGGCGAGCCATATAAAAAAGCGAATGCACAATGTATGCCCTTTGTGGGAGGTAGGTATTGCGAGACTGCCCTTTACACCGGCCCCTGTGGACAAACTCGCGCATCGTGTGGTACGTTCAGGGTAGGCCAAACTAGGCCAAAAGAAGCCACGGCGGACCAGGATACATTTTATGCGCATTGAGCCCGTGCCTGCGTGTGTGTGGTCTTGTCTGTGTTTGCGTCTGTCTGTGTCTGATTTAGTTCTTGGCTGTCCGGGATGGGCTGTCTCAGTCAATCGGGCTGACGTTTCGGCCATCATGTTGTGGCCTTCTTCAGGGCTGTACTGCTGCCGAGAGGCTAGCACGTCGCATTATATAGGACGGGTGCGTGGGCCGATTGACCATATCGGCGACCAATAGAAGGGCAGGTGGCCCGCGATTGGCGGAGAGGGGATAAGAGAGATACCGGGAGGGGATACCGAGAGACCAGATAACGTGAGGGGAAAAGGTAGGACGGATAGGGGAGAGGATAGAAAACTGAACAGGATGGACTTCCAGAAGATGCATCTGCGTGGTCGAGGACGAGTGGAAATTCCAGAAGAAAACGGGCCTATAAGCTATTATCCCCTTGGGCGTCCGCGGAGGCGAGTTTCCGCGGGAAGGGACCGTATTGGCGGGGAGCGATGGCCTGTCTCCAGGTGTTACTAAGGCGCAGCCCCATCATCTCTATTGAGGTTTGCGGGCCTCCTGGAGATTTCCAAGTTCTTTTGGATCAAACGAGGCCACCACTGGTCTTCTGTGGATATAGTATGGGTCTCGTGGTAATAAATGAGGTGACACCGGGAGCGGTAGCTTAGTGCATCAACTGATGTCACTGCAGCGCCTCTGACCGGGAGGTCATAGGTTCGAGTCCTGACGGCGGCAGAATTTTCGACACTAGCTTTTCAGCTAGATCGAATTCAGTCGCTGTCTGGAGGAGAGTTCTAGCGGCCAGATGCTCTGATCGGTAGTTTTCCGTGCTTTCTCCGATCAACACCAGGCGAATACCGGAGCAGTACCCTAACAAACGGGCCACGGACCGCGCGCGATCTTTCCTTTCTCTTCCTTGTCCTATCCTCTCACCTTCCACTCACACTTACACTAATATGCACTACACTACCACATATTCCGGGAGACCGGTCGGGAGCTTAGAGCTTGTCCCGTTATGAGCGATGCCCCGCTGGTGGGAGAGTCCTGGTTAGGGGGAAACCCCACTAGCCGACGGTAGGTCGGCGCCGGATCTCGCCATCCAGCGGGGGAAGATCACCGCCATCTCCCTAAAAACCATGCACTACACAAACTGGACTAATGACCAAAGCAGTTGACGCGCCCGGAAACACGAAAAAATCAATCAATCAATTAATGAGGTGACCCGTTTCCGCGGCGTGTTGGGCCAAGGCCAACCTGTGGCCGGTCATGTCGCATGTGTTCCCGCATCCGCTCTTCTACCATGCGCCCGGTTTGGCTGATGTAAACAAGACCACAATTGCACGGGATTTCATACACACCGGCATCTTGAAGAGAGTTCGGTCGATTCTTCACTTGGACCAGCCTCCCTCCGATCTTGTTGTGAGCGTGAAACACGGGACGGATATCGGTTCTCCTCAGCAGTCTACCGATCTTGTCCGTTACCCCTTTAATGAAAGGTAGTCGAGCTGTTTTATGGGCCCGACTGAAAGGCTCGTTCCGTTCCCTCGATGTCGAGCTTCGATAGGACTTGATACACGACGGAGCCGCTGTATTCATTAGCCTGAAAGATCTCTCTCAGTAATGTCTTTTCAGACTCAAGGCTATTGGGGTCACATATAAGGGGTGCGGTGTGTGAAGGTGGAAATGACACCCCGTTTCGTGGCAGGGTGGTGGTGTGAGTCGGCATGTAGGTAGCGATTGTTGTGGGTGGGTTTGCGGTAGACAATGACCGCATGTACAATCAGGGCGCCTGGTTACAAGAACATCCAGGAAAGGGAGTTGCCCGTGTTGTTCTATTTCCATGGTAAAATTGATGTGCGGGTGGATACTGTTGAAGAAGGCGTCAAGAGAGGAGGTACCAGATGACGAATGTGTCATCGACGTAGAGCAGCCATAGTGACGGTCATAGGGGCGCGTTTTCTAAGGTCTGCTTCTCAAAAACCCCCATGAACAAATTCGCGACAACAAGGGATAGTGGTGAGCCCATAGCGGTGCCTTCTCTTTGAGTATAAGATACTCGTGCCTGTATTGGAAAAATGTGGTTGTCAGGCAGATCTCGGTGAGTTAGGCCCACTCCCTTGGAAGCTGGTGTTTGAGGTGTTTCAAGGCCAATCTCTCATCACGTGAGATATTGCATGTTGGGGGAGTAACGCGGGTCAACGCTGATGCCAAAACCTTTCAACCGATTTTCTCCATAATGGATATTCCTCGATCGATTTAAAGGAACTCTTGGCCTTCTGAATTTGAAATGGTAATTTTGATTGAGAGGTGGGGGGTATTTTACATGAAGTCTCATCATTTTTCAAAAATTTCTCAAAACTGACTCAACATTTTTTTATTAAACTTTGTTCTCGGATATCTCAAAGGATATATGAAAGAAAGATGCAGGACTCATTTCGTTGAAATCCTTGATTTTTTCGAAAATTGCAGAAGTTCAAAATTTTATTGGGCATCTTCCTACAACCACAGTATTGAAGATAGAGAATTTTTAATGCAATCTGTTCTTTAAAACCACATTTCTAAAAGTTAATGAAAATCTAAATTTTCGAAAATTGCAAGTATAAATGTTAACCTTGTTTTTAAAGCTTCCAGAAAAGTGCATTTACATGGCAAGAAGCCGGTGCAGAAGTGATGTGAATGTTGTGCCAAAACAAAAACCAGAATTTGAATTCCAGCGTGAAAAAAAAAGTTGCTGGCTGGAAACACTTTTGCAGGTTAAAATAGTATTATAATTTTGTATATCTCCTACAAATAATTCAAGAAAGTATATGTTATTGTTGCATCACTAGTTCATTTCTTTTAATGCCATTGTAACTAAATAGAAATATATTTGACTTAAAATATAATTAGAATAATTTATATTGCTTTTAAGCGTAAAAAACTTTTTGTTTTTATTGCAGATGAAGAGCACACTCCTGAGACCAATTACCATCACTCAAGTGTCTTAATGAAGGAAATTTCCACTATGAGAAAGTTTTCTCTATGTATTGAAACATATTCAGTGTTATTGTACCTGCAATGTGAGATTTACAGTACATTTCAAATGTGTGAATTAAAAGAGTTTAGTGATGTCCTTAAAAAAGATATGTGGGATCTGTTACATGAAGCGTAACTGTGATATGATTTTTAAGAACTAGCAAAGTGGTGTTAAATACTAATGCATAGTGCTAATCATCAAAACCCAGTCTATTATTTGACATCATTGTTGTCATGTCTTGAAGAACTAGTGAAGTGTTAAATACTAATGCATAGTGCTAATTATCAAAACCCAGTCTATCATTTGACATCATTGTTGTCATTTCTTGAAAAACAAGAATCAAACCAAGACCTTGAAAAACAAGACAAAATTTGTTGCACCACTGCCTTAACACTTTTGTCTATGCTACTTTAAATAATTTTTGTTTAATTTTCTATTTGGGATCATTATTATTATTTTCAATGGAATTTTTGTTTCACTTTGAAGTGTTAAAGTATTTTGTTTGTTTTTAAGTGTTAAATTGTTTGTATTCAGTGTTTAGTATTTCATTGTGAAGAGTTTAAACTGTAGTTGATTAACACCATATTAAGTTGATTAACACCATATTGAGAAGGTAATTATGGTTATGAGGGCAATATGATTGAAGCAGTTGTGAAGATTATACTTAATTGTTTCTTCAGAAGATGTATGGTTGATCTTTTTATTTTTTTACCATTCTTCCACAATCTTCGAGATTACTAATATGATAACAAAAAATTACCATTAACATATTTTGAAATTCAACACTTTTGAACTTCAAATTTTTGAAAAATTTAGAATGAATGCTTAAAATTGACAAAATGTGACTATTTAAAAACCTTGAAGTATTAAAATTTCAAGTATTTACTTGCTATAAGTTTCTGTTTACAAGAAGCAAATGAAATAAAAAATATTTTTAAACAATATTTCAATATTTTTCTACTTACAAAATGTATCTTTTAACATTTCTATGATTAGTAAAAGTGGCAACACCACTGCAGCAGCAGATTCATGACCAATCTTATTGGTACATCATTTCTGCAGAGATGAAGTTTACACCAGGACTCAGGTGAGTTTCTTGGATACATGCATATTATTGCATCTATATGCATATTATTTTTGTGCAGAGCGAGAATGTGAATATTGGTTCATAGGCCAGTTGCATCCATGATATAATATGGATTGAATAGTGGGGGTTATTTTTTGACATGGATTTGAGAAAAATGTCATTTCATTGATTGAAGAAATCAATATATAGGTAAGTATTTGTATTTTTATTTAAAAAATGGATAGGAATATTTAAACTTCAAACTATTTGTGAAAGAAGTTGTAAATGGAAATGGTTGTCGAATATTGAAGGTTTTAGAAGAACATTTTTTAGAATTTTTTTCGAACAATTTTATTTGAAAATATTCAATCACAAGGGCTTTGAAACATTAAAATGATAAAAAAAGAAAACAAACAGACTTTTTCGTTGCGTCGAAGGATGGGGTAGTATTAGAGAATAGGAGTGGTAAAATTCTTAATTTAATGTATTTTCTAACAGAAAGTGCGAAAATGACATGTATACAAAAAAACGGAGAAATCTTGTGACGCAAAAATCTAGGAACGCTAAAATTAAATATTACCATAGTATTCTTGGCATGAAGAGATACCTCCATCAATAATGACAAATTAACAATACTTGTTTTCTAAATTTTAATAAAGCATTAGGTCGGCCACGAAATAATGCTTGAAAAAATAAAAAATATTGGATTTTGCAAAACCCACGATACGATGGTTTTTGCACATCGAAAAGTATCTGGTTGAAAACAATTCATTGCCATTAACACTTAGCGAGGCGTAGTGCAGGTAGCAGCCTTATTAACCTTTTGGTCGCTCGTGGCTCATAGCGAAGTCGCTAGCCTTTCACCACTGAGGTTCGATTCCACTCGAATCTCATGTGAAATTTGTTCCAAGAAAACGAGTTTGGCTGCTTCACAAAGGCTAGTCCAACCCCTATGAAGTGTCCTAAACCCTACCTCTTTCCTCCTTCCTTCCCATTTCTGACCGCTGGATAGTGACCAGGAGCGCGTAGTAGGAGGCGCGTACTCGGAGATTCTACTTGGCGGCCCTCTTCTCAACCGACAGACGAGACGAGACATACATAAAATAAACATATCCAAGATAATAATGGAGGATTACTTCGCGCTCAACGCTCGACAAGGGGCGAAGAGACACATTGCGTCGATAATGATATGTTAAGATTAAGAACGCCACAAATAAAAAAAAATTAGCATTTTTAATGTGTGTAAATGGCGTAGAACAATGCCTAAAATACTCTCAACACGTATGGTGACAACCTCCAGCTCTACATTAGTGGATACCCATAGGAGTAAAATTGATTAGCCCAAAAAATAAACGTGACGTAAATTCTCTCAAACTGGCAGGGGCCCTTAGTCTCTTTAAATCCAATGAAATTGCTAAGTTTAGTGATAAGCTCTCGAAACGTTTTGAACAAGTTAGAGAAATCCTTGCTCCCAGGAATTAGTATAGGCAGTGGCGTAGCGTCAATGGATGCGAGTGATGCGTCGCATCTCTCCGTTATTCGGTTGGGTTTATGATTTTTAATCTTTTCAGTATGTTTCTCATTTTCTCTGTGCAAAAGTATATTATCATTTCCTTGGGCGCTTCGGACCACTGTATCGGTTACAGTACCTGGTTTTGTAACACTGTGGTTTCGTATAAGAGAGTCACATCCGCACCCTATGTTCTATTCTCTTGCAAGGCCAGTGAACTTCGAGAAGATTGCCTACTGGGGATATGGGCTTACAATCACGTGACTGATGCGATTCCGCCCGCACACGCATCTGGTATCCAAGTCTCGGCTCCAATAATTTCATTCATTCGCCTCCAGGCGCGGTAGCATAGACCTGGTGGAAACGGTTCAAATTTCCTTTACTAGAAGGGGGTTGCTTATAAAACAGTTAAACATTTTAATTAGTACATATTTTTCTTCAAGCTTCTAGACTGTTGGTGGAGTTCGAATTTTTGATAATTAGCGTCAATTGGGACTTTTATGATACAGATGAGCTAACTTTTCACCTTCTGTACCGTTTGCAACAAACACGAAAAAACACTGAATTTCTGCCTTAAGATGCTAAAGATGTATGCGAAGTAAACCACAACTCTTCAAAAAATTAATAGTGTGTATCAAATTAGCCCCACGTGATGGGGTTAATTCAAAACATTGATGGGGCTAAAGTGATACAGCATATCTCTACGAATTTTGACTGAGAAACAACGAGCGGGCTACAGTGAGACACCTTGAGGTCTAGTGTCTCAACAGTATATCTTCTATATATATAAAAGAAAGTCGTGTTAGTTACACTATTTATAACTCAAGAACGGCTGTACCGATTTGACTGAAAATTGGTGAGCAGGAAGCTTAGAGCCAGGAGACGGACATAGGATACTGTTTATCCCGTTCGACAGCGTTCCTGTGTGAGAACGCACGTTTTTGCACGTTTTCGCACGTTTTCGCGTTATTTCGCATGTTAGCGGTCATTGTTGTCTGTTGACTGCGTCAGGAATGAAGATGAAGCCACCAACTATCCAACTGAATTTTTAAACTCCTTGGATGTGCCTGGCTTGCCACCGCACAATTTACGCCTAAAAGTTGGCTCAGTAGTAATCATGCTTCGAAACATGAACCGACCAAAACTGTGCAACGGTACGCGTTTGGTGGTTAGAAAATTGATGAACAATGTAATTTACGCGACGATACTCAAAGGAAAATTTAAAGGTGAGGAAGTTCTCATTACGAGGATTCCGATGATCCCAACCGATATGACGTTTCAATTTAAAAGACTTAAATTTCCGATCCGTCTTGCATTCGCCATGACCATCAACAAATCACAAGGCCAATCCTTGAAAGTTTGTGGTTTGAATCTAGAATATCCATGTTTTCCCATGGTCAATTATATGTGGCATGTTCACGGCTCGGAAGATCATATGCGTTGTTTGTTTTTGCGCCTGATAATAAAAACAAAAAATGTCGTGTATCACAAGGTACTTAACTGAAGAGTGCAACCTATGCACCAAAATACAGGAACAATAATGAATGATTAATCTACTTAATTTTTTATTTGTATTTTCTAATAAACAATTTAACTTAATAAATTCCAAAATCTGCTTATTTATTGCCTTTAACAGCCGGTCCCTATGATTACAGCTTTGCATTTCTCTCTTAAACAAAAATCAATTACAAAAAAACGCTCTGCTACGAAATAGATTTTTTAATTATCTGTTTAATATCAGAGCGTTTTTTTGAAATTCTTCTTTGTTTGAGAGAAAAACACAAATCTGCAATTGCTTTATTATCAGGAGTGCAACAAGGATAGTACAGTTTCTCACAGCGAGTGCGACGCGACAAAAAGATGGGACCGGCTGTTAAGGCGGAACAGAGTTCGCCGGGTCAGCTAGTTTTTTATATTTTTCTGTACCCAAATACTGAAACATTTTGAGTTCCTGCTATATGGTCATGAATAATATATTTCCAATTATTTGATAATTTTTTATTAATTTTGGATACCAATAAGTAACTATACAATGGCGTTTGAGCAGTAGGTTTCAGTAAATAGTGAAGGCACCCAGTATTTTATTGACAAACTATTTGCTACTTTTTATCGCATCCCCTAACTGTGAAATGTCAGTTATTATTTGCACCCGAACTCAATTGTAATTATGCAAATGTGAAGAATTAAGTGGTTAGGCGGAAGAACATACCTTATGGCCTGAGCCTCGCAAGAAATAAAGGTAGATTTATTATTATTATTATTATTATTATTATTATTATTATTATTATTACTATTATTATTAGAGCCCGGTAGTTCAGGCATTTATTTGTACTAAAATAGGTAGTGAAAAAGACATTTATTCTAGTTAAAGTACGGGTGCAAAAAGGCATGTAAACAATGAAAAATCACATTTAAAAGGAATTATTGTACAAAGTAATAATTAAGTGATTAACATTTTTATTCTTTCTCTAAAATTTACATTAGAACGAAAAAAAAATTAAACGGATTCTATTTTCACTGAAAAATGCAAATTTTTTATTGCGCACTGACTGCATTCTCACTACTGCGTACGACATTGCTGACGTGCGTTAAGAAGGCTCCAAGGAAGAAGCCTCTAGCTATTAAATATTTAATATTCGCGTGTTGCACGTATGTAACAACATTTTTTATAATCTTGGTATAAAAAGAACAGGCGCTCTGTAAATATTCTCTACTCTTATCGTAGTATTTGTGAAGTTTTATTGCAAAAATATTTAATTTATTGTGATTTAATTCGAGAATATTTTATTTGTTCTCGAGCATGGTGCGTGCTACCTTTTGGAAAACCATTTTGTGAGGTTTTGTTTAGCATAAGTTTTGCTCCTGCGGGTCACTAGTCAATATTACTAATTTCCAATGCACGCAGAAATTGAAAGAAAACAATACAGCCTTCGGCCACGAGAAAAGAGTCTGTGAGCTCGTTATATACCCAGGAACTTGCGAAAAACAACAAAATATCTGTATTATTAACTCACTAGTGGCCTTGAGTAGCAAATATGCTGCTGAACAAAACTTCACAAAATGATTTAAAATAATATACCATGCACGCTGCTCGAGAACAATCAAAATACTCTCGTATAACATTGCAATAAATCGTTTCAAGCAAAATTACGAGGAACCCATTCATACCGGGAGAGATGGCTCAGGGCATGAACTGATATCACTACAGTCCCTCTAGCCGGGAGGTCCTAGGTTCGAGTCCCGACGGTGGCAGGTTTTTCGACACTAGCTTGTCAGCTAGGTGGAATTCAGTCGCTGTCTGGAGGACAATTCTAGAGGCCGGCTGCTCTGATCGATAGTTTTCCGTGGTTTCTCCGATCACCACCAGGCGAATGCCGGAGCAGTCAGTACCCTAACAAACGAGCCACGGACCGCGCGCGATCTTTCCTACCTCTTCCTTGACCTATCTTCTCCCCTTACTCACTCTTACACTAACATTTTTTCTCCCTTTCAAAAATTCAAAATTTAAGTAGTATATGACTTAGTGTAGGGATCACAGAATTTTGAAAATGTGCACACAATTCACTTTTCCCCATAGCACGTTATACGCAGTTTTTAACTGTTTTTTTTTGACGTAAAATAAATAAAAAAATAAATAAATAAACATGCACTACACTACCACACATGCCGGTCGGGAGCTTAGAGGATGTCCCGACTGGGGCGGTGCCCCACTGGGAAACCGTGCTAGCCGACGATAGGTCGGCGCCAGATCTCATCATCCAGCGCGGGAAGTTCACCGCCACCTCCCGAGGAAAAACATGAATTACACTTCCGGAACTAATGACCTAAGCGGTTGACGCGCCCGGTGTCACTAACAACAACTCATATTTCAAAAAAATGGGCATGATTTTACTATAGATAAAATTTTCAAGAAAGTTTTTTCTAAGAGAAAGATTATTTATCTTCAGTATTGGGATACGCCGAAACAATTTTAAACTTTAAAAACTTAGAACTTTTGCAATTTTTGAAAATTCAGAGAATTCAACGAAAATTGAACATATACCATTTTATAGAGGTACTTTGCTATATGAGGAAAAAAATTAACGAAGCATTTAAAGCCATTTTTGATAAAAGTTTGGAAATGTCGTTGAGGCTTGATGTAAAGTATCCCCAAAAATCGACTTACCCGTTTCCAATTAAAGGGGTTGCAACATCAACCAGATCGATTGAGGAGTATCTTTTTTTATAATCCTTTCATGCTATGAGCACTGTTTACAGACTGACAAACGTTTTGCCGTAAACCATATTTTAGGAATCAAGGTCCCACAAAACATAGATTCCGACAACACAACCTGTTAGAGGAAGTAATTTGCTACGTATACGAACAAGAAGTATCCACTATTTTGTATTATGGGCCTACAATACTATTTGTTTCTGTCGAAAAGTCGCTGCAGCAGTACGTATCTTTCTATACTACGTAAGCAGATAGTTTGCAAGAAAGAAAACGTTATAAATTCCATCACTTAGTGTAGGGCTACCACAAAGAAAACAATAGTCTTGTTCTTCAAGCAATAAAATACTCTTCTGATTGGAGAAAAAGTTGAGGGCGAGATGAAATTCCGGAAGTTCACTGTGTAAAAAATCATCCTTTTTGTTTCGGCTAAAAACTCAAAAACCTCTGAAAGGCGTGGACTGGGCTGCCACGATAAATTGATTTTAAAACAATAGCATGAACTTCGAGAGACCTGACTGACGAAAGAGCAAGTTTTTCTTAACTCTAGTTTTTTCCCCCAGCGTGTGCGAGATTCAAGAAAATAGGTTTCGAAATACATTGCAATGTTGCCTGTGTAGGGTGACAAGAGTTTCGCGAATTTTGAAACTCCTGCCTGGTGCCTCAAGTACTCTCTGGAAACTGCGGGCGTTCTTCTTGGAGGCTCTTGTGTCTTCACTGTCCACTGGAGCTCAGTGTAAACTACGAACTTCCTGAAAGTTTCCATGGCGCCGCTGGTGTGATGCACTGGCATGTTTTCGTCCTTTACATAGCAGCTACAGGAATTTCAAAACGCTTGAGAAGTTTCACATCTAACGAAGCATTTCGAGACTGAACCCAAGGAAGATAAATTTTACAAGTATTTTCACTGATGTTACAATACAGATCCTGCATTGTCCTTTATTTCTTCGGTGCCCAAAAAATAAGACACGTGCTTGGTACTTTTTCCCCTTACGTCACATACAGTTTTGTTTTACTATTTGTTTACTAAATGAATAAAATTTTAAAAAAGTAGTTTTGCAGAGTATCGGTTTTATTCTGAGCGAAGCCTTTTATTTTCTTCCAGAAACAAATATTTTTACTCTATATACTACGTGCTGTCTTGTGACGATTTAAACGACTTTACTGGAGAAAATATAATTCTTTCTTGACATTTATCGTCATTTAGCCGAAAAATGATGATTTTTGAGTTGTGTCACATTCCTTTCCATCGTCAATATACTCGTATTAACTTTTACAGATCAAAGTGATTATAGTAAGAACCATCCATTCATCAACGTGGTAAAACATGTGGTAGGTAATTCTTATGAGTAAACGAATATTTATAAAAGCAATATAGTGAGAAGATTGAAGAGAAAGAAACTTTTCGAACTAGTGTAAAGTGATACGACCAAAATATTTTACGAACTTAATTTCCAGTATTGGTCTTGAAGCACAAGAAAGTGTTTTTAAATTCAATTTAAAACTGAGACGCTAATAGCCGAGTTGTTAGTATACATTTTATTCTATTAGTAGTTTAGGGCAAAAAATTGCTTATTAGTCTACAATACTAGTTCGCAATGTTGATGAAAATAAAGTTTAAGGTGATTTTTCTCCATTTTGTGACATTGCCCTTACCTGATTTTTGTTCTGAGTCCCTCTGACACGCATACACACACGAGAGTTAGAAAGAGATTGGTTGGTTGGTTAGTGAACCCGGGCGCATCAACATCTTAGGTCATTCGACCCGTAAGTGTAGTGCATGTTTTCCCTCGGAAGATGGCAGTGACGTTTCCCCGCTGGATGGCGAGATCCGGCGCCGACCTACCGTCGGCTGGCGGGGTTCCCCCTAACCAGGACTCTCCCACCAGCGGGGCACCGCCCCGACCGGGACAAGCTCTAAGCTCCCGACCAGTCTCCCGGAATATGTGGTGGTGTAGTGCATGTTAGTGTAAGTGTGTGTAAGGGGAGGGGATAGGACAAGGAAGAGGAAGGAAAGATAGCGCACGGTCCGTGGCCCGTTTATTAGGGTACTGCTCCGGCATTCGCATAGTCTTGATCGGAGAAACCACGGAAAACTACTGATCAGAGCAGCCGGACGCTAGAATTCTCCTCCAAAATTATCCGCTAAAATTCTAACTGAAAAGCTAGTGTCGAAAATCCTTCCGCCGTCAGGACTCGAACCTAGGACCTCCCGGTCAGAGGCGCTGCTGTGATATCAGTTGATACACTGAGCTACAGCTCCCGGTGAGAGAGAGAGAGAGAAGGACAAAGAAAGAGAGAAAGAAAAAGAGAAAGAAAGAGATACGTATGTCACCATTGTTTACAATTAACCAAAAATATGTAAATAAAAAATATAAAGGAAAATGTGATACTTGCCCCCGATTGGTAGGCAACTCAACCTGCGGATCTGTTTAACAGGTACGCGGACTCTGTGTCAGAAGGTGTACCTGTCTAACACCACTACAGGAAGAACTTCCTACCAATATGGGACGCGAATTCAAAGTTACCTATTTGTAACTTCGCTAGGAGATTTTCCACCACATCGTGATTGATAAAAAGTCATCTTCCGACCTCCAAAACATTCTAGATTCAACATCTCCCGCATCTACGGTATGATTTCAAAATATAGAATACGCAAGTACTGACCTTCTCGGTCGATGAGCACCTCGCATTGATCTGGTGTTTAATTCAATTTCTCTCGATTGATTCAGCAATTCTTGAGACGATTATTTACTTTGCTTCAGACACTAAATGTTGCTTTTCTAGTCACTTTATTTTTACCAATCTGGCGTTAAGTAAATAAATATATCCAACAACTTTTAATGTTTTTGTAGAGCTGTTGAAAGAAAGAAAAGTATTCAAAGCGCTACGGGGAGCGTGGGTGTACGACGGTCCTTAATACAATGCAAGTAGCATGGGATAACGTTCTCAGATTTTTCGTGTCCTTCGGGATGATCTTTACCCACGATTTGGTGAGAAGCGGCATGTTGCAACTGATAAACGTGATGTTGACTCTGTGAAACCTACTTGCACTTTTTCCCGATTGCGTGTGCAGGATATGAAGCGACTCAACAGTTTTCAATGAAACTTCATGCCGTATTGCATTCGAAGCTTAAAAGAACAGCAATAGACACCTCTCCTGCATTTTGTTTTACAGTGAAGAGAAAGAGAGTTTTGAGAGGTTGAATTGCTTGACAACCTAACTTTATTATCGATATTTTTATTTTGTAGTATTCGAGAGATAGAGGTAGATAAATGATGGGAAACTTAGCGTCACTGAAATGAGAGTGCAGTGCAGATTCTCAAGCCATCTGACATATGTTCTCAAGCGTTATAACGAAACATATAGTTATTTTTTAGAGATGACACACTATTTAAAAATATTTAAAATTTTAATTACTATTGTGATTTTGCTAGTCTACTTTACTAGAGACTATATTTTCCCGTCACTTTGCATTATAATGCATGAATACGATATATAAATATAGACGAAAACTAGTGTGGGCGTATAGATAAGAGTGGACACATTCGAGATTTCAAGATTTTGCGGTTCTTCTGTCAAAAGTAATGAAATTTTGCCAAAAAATTCTGTATACAGATGTTCAGACGTATCCCACCAAATTGAAACCACAAGATACGACCGCAAACGACGTCACCAAATATTTTAAAATTCGAAACATCGAATTACAAGTTACGCATTATTTGCAATTACTCATGTTTAAGGCTTCTAGGGAAACTCGCATAAATACATTTCAAAAGAGATTTCGTAAGCATTACGCCCTGCGTTACACCTTACTGTGCTTGAAAACTTCAAAACTTTCGGAAATTAAAGCTTTTTTGCTGCCGTTCACGTGACAAGCAAATGTTTGCCTTTTGTGTTACTGCCGTTTGTACTACCTGACGCGGGCCTTGACAGAGGTTGTGGTAGCGATAAGTAAAAATACCTACGAGTCATACTGGACGACGGTTAAAGTTGGAAACCGCATATTCAATCAACAGCCCATAAGTCAAGAGCAAAAGTTTTAACACTCTCCTTGTTTATCAATGGAAATTCCACCCTTAGTGTAGAAACTGGGCTGCTGATCTATAAATCGTTAAGACCCACAACGACACATGCTCGTCCAATTATGGTGCAACATAGCACCAACCAACCTATCCATTTTACAGACATTTCAAAACAAATATCTAAGACAAACCTTGAAGACCCCCTGGTTCATTTCTAACTCACAAATCAACCGAGAGCTTCAAATAACTCTCCTCCCAGAATTCATCTCACAAACCTCTCAAAAATATTACTCTCTCCTCCCAGTATGTCCCAACACTCCAATATTCAACCTCAGTCAAAACGCTCATTATCCTTCACGCATTAAGTCCAGATTCCCCACAGATCCCTTTCGCCCACCCTAATTCATAAATACCATTTGCCACAATTTCCCACAAACACCTCGCCTCCACTTCTAAACAATAAATGCAAACTTCCGTGAGTCAAGTTATTCAAATATGAAATTTTAAAAATAGTGAAGGGTATTTGCCTGAGAATGGCCAAGTACATTCATTGTATGTAACGTTGTACCTGTCAAAAACCACGAAAATCAAACGGAAGAAAATAAATTAGAAAAAAGCGATTAGTAAGTGCCTTCCGGAAGATCAGGAAAACAGAGCCCTGTCCGGAGTGACGGCCTTTAGAATATCGCTGATAAGAACCGCGATACGGTGGAAGCCGCTCGCCGGCGCGGAATAGCAGCAATTAAGGCCCAATTCACAATGAAAACACAAACATAAGCATGACACATAGACATAAACAATAACATAAGTGATAGACTAAAGTATTCACTATTTCGAACATAAACGTAAGCAAAATAAAAGTTTCTATTGGCTGTGAGACATTCTAGTTTACTATTGGTTGGATGTGAGAATCCATTTCGAGATATCGACTGTATTCATTACGGGGGAGCTTTTACCATGGATTGCGTTAGTTCGTCTATCGACTTATTTCGATACTCGATTTTGCGTTAACGTACTGTGGTTCATTTCTTATTTTTGACATAAGCATAAGCACAGAAACTTGAAGTTTGCAAGCTTTTAAGTAAACGTCATACGTGTTATGCTTATGCGAACGCATTGTAAATGAGTCCGCTTATGGACTTAGTCCTAACTTTTATGGTAACGCCATGCTTATGTTTATGTTTGCATTGTGAAAGGGGCCTTTAGCGTGAATCACACCGCTGAAACTAGCTGTGAACGCGCACGGTACAGCGCTGGATAAAGACTGCGTACTTTCTTCGAAGAAATTTTCTCTGGGATACGATTAAGCTTTCGCACAAACATTTGATATGTTCTTGTTCGGCACCGAATGGTGCATGCATGTCTTTTGGTATGGGTAAGTCTTGACACCTGTGTATTATATGGATCATTATAATGTCGGTATTTTCGTTCTATGTTCTTCCTCGTATACGGCGTCTTGTACCTAAGATAAATTCAAAGATAAATGTTCTACGGAGCATTTTTGTTTTTTAACACCAAATTTAACACCATCATGGTCTCGTGTCCAAATATTTCCCACTTTAGTTTGTTTTTAACATTGGAATGATTGGTTGCACAGATATATAAGATATATATTTTATAATACTCGTGGAAAGTACATGACATCATCACACCTCATGAACTTCCAAATGAGCATATTTCACTTTTGTTTCACTCATCAGAGACAGGACGATAAGTACCCAAGAGGGAAATAAATAAAAGTTACGCGTTCTTGCATTTACACCTCCGTGCACCGATGTTGCGCGCATGAAACTCAAATAAATTGCGCACGTAAATGAAATTACATTAAGTGGGTAAGAAATTTCTCCCTGGGGACATCCAGCAGGGGGCAAACGGCTGGTACATACGAATAAAAGGGCAGTGAATAACACGTTTAATGCACATTCCTCCTTCCCTGAAATTTCGAATAGGAGCACGAAACAGAGAATAAATTATGCAAAATATTAAATTTTGAATGAAATTGGTTAGTGCATGTGGCATATTATCTGAATTTAGACATAAGCGCATCATTTAACTGTAACTGAATTTCATCGTCAGAAAGGGAACGAAAAATTATGGAGAAACAATTTACATTACACTAGCAAGAAGTTCATTCGGAAGATAAGCATAATATTATTTCCGTGATTTTAAATATAAATAGGATTTTTAACGAAATCATCCTAGGACAAAGATCTTCGATGTAGGTACACCCTAACCCTGAATTAAGATATTTGCCTATGTGGGCGTCTTTCAGTATGAAACAAGAAGTAACGACAATTTCGAGACAGTCTGATGAGTGTGTTTGAAAGAATAAACACGAAAGTTTGTTTCGTACACTCATAAAGTGCTTACGTGCCGTGACC
Source organism: Teleogryllus occipitalis (assembly GCA_011170035.1). Lineage (NCBI taxonomy): Eukaryota > Metazoa > Arthropoda > Insecta > Orthoptera > Gryllidae > Teleogryllus > Teleogryllus occipitalis. Next base: position 35,236 of record BLKR01000259.1, on the reverse strand, counting down.
AGCAAACGAAGTTTGCAAATGTAGAAATTGCAATTGCAGAAATTGCAATTACAAACGATGTTTGAGCTTGCTCGTGGCGCATAGCACAGTTGCTTGAATTTCCCTACTGAGGTCCTGGCTCTATTTCCGTTGAATCTCATATGAAATTTGTTCTAACAAAACGAGTTTGGCTGCTTCACAAGGGCTTGTCCAACCCCTGTGAAGTGTCCTAAACCCTACCCCTATTCTTCTTCCTTCCCAATTCTGGCCGCTGGGTAGTGACGCAGGAGCGCGTAGTTGGAGGCGCGTACGTAGAGATGCTACCTGGCGGTCCTCTTGACAACTGACTGCCATATGACGTGACGCAAGACAAATAAAGTGGATAATGGAGGTTTACTCCAGAAATGCGCAAAAAGATAATGGAGGATGACTCCCCAGCGCAAAAAGCGCTCAACGCCCTCCAAGGGGCTTGGAGACGCGTTGCGTCAACTTGGACGCAACAAATAAAAAAAAAACAACCTCAGAGTGATTTCAAGATTAGTTTAGATCTAAGGCAATGCAATCAAAATCTTGTAGAATTTCGTATTAATACATAAAACAATCAAAAAAATTCGTATTACGGATTCTTTACGGACTCATGATGATATGATTAGTAAATGATTCATGTTTCGAGAGTTTTCCCATCTTTGATTGTAGGACAGGCAAAGACTCACCCCCATCCCCACTTCCCATTGGACAAAATACACAATACATGCTACAAAGACAAACTGTAAATAGGCCACGTACTGAAGTACAGTAAAGCAATCAGGCACTCTTCTTTTAATCAGACACTATGGCGCCATAAAAGTCGGATTGCCGTGACAGTGATACATTCGGCAATCTATTTTGACTCACTCACACTGCACATTTTGATTTTCTAAGAATCCAAAGGGTGGCCGGTATGGAAGCCGCGTGAGTCGGTCGTTCTTTTTGATTGGTTAGTGAATCTGGGCGCGTCAACAGCCAAGGTCAATAGTCCCGTAAGTGTAATGCAGGTTTGTATCGCGGAAGGTGGCAGTGATTTTTTCCCCGCTGGTTGGCAATATCTGGAGCCGACCTACGACAGTTTACAGGGTTTTCCCCACCAGCATGCCTTCGCCCCAACTGGGACAAGCTCTAAGCTGGTCTCCCGTCATGTGTAGTGCATGTAAGTGTAAGTGGGTGTAAGTAAGGTGGAGGAAAGGAGAAGGATTCCGGGGCCCGTTTGTGGGTATACTGCTCTGGCATTCAGTTAGTGTGGTGGGAGAAACTACGGAAATCTACCGATCAGAGCAGCTAGACGCTAGAATTCTCTTCCAGACAGCGGCCAAATTCGACCTAGCTGAGAAGCTAGTGTCGAAAATTCTGCTATCGTCGGGACTCGAACCCTAAGACCTTGCGGCAGAGGCAATTAAGTGCCATTAATTAGTGCCCGGACCCACCTTTGACAGTGTAAGTCGGTCGTCACGGAAGGAAAGTCGGAAGGGGAAATTCATCATTTTCGCGCGAAACAATGCCCCCTCCCTTAAGGGGTGGCAAGAGCTGCACATTAACTTGGCTGCGGGTTGATAGACTGATTGATTGGTATTTTTGTGTTTCCGGGTGTGTTTCATGCTACAGCCACTATTCCCATTAGTGCAGTACAAATCAATTCGCGGGAGGTCAGTCCCTCTGACCGGGAGGTCCTAGGTTCGAGTCCCGACGGTGGCAGGATTTTCGGCATTAGCTTGTCGGCTAGGTCGAATTCACTGCCTGGAGGATAATTCTAGCGGCCGGCTGCTCTGATCGGTAGTTTTCCGCGGTTTCTCCGTTCAACACCAGGCGAATGCCGGAGCAGTACCCTAACAAACGGGCCACGTACCGCGCGCGATCATTTCTACCTCTTCCTTGCTCTATCTTCATCCTCTGCACACACACACACACACACACACACACACACTTACATGCGTTATACTACAACACATGCCGGGAGACCGGTCGGCAGCTTATAGCTTGTCCTGGCTGGGGCGTTTCCAAGCTGGTGGGAGATCCCTGGTTGGGGAAAACTCTGCTAGCCGACGGTAGATCGCAGCCGGATCTCACCATACAGCGGGGTGGGGGAAGACCACTGCCACTTCCCGGAAATAAACACGTACACGTACGAGACTAATGACTATAGTAGTTGACTAGCCCGGAATCACAAACAATCGATCAATCACGAGAGGTAACGGTGTTTCCCCCTGCTAGAATGTAAGATTTCGCGCCGAACTACGCGTCGATTTCTGGGGATTTCCCTCCTTGAGTTACTTCCCGATTTCCGGCACCGCCTCAGATGGGACAATCTCTCGACAGGTCTCCCAGTACGTGTGGTAGTGTACTGCATGTAAGTGTGTGAATGTAAGGGGAGAAGAGGAGACAAAAAGGAAAGATAGCGTGCGTTTTGGGGCTCGCTTGAGAAGTTATTGCTGTGCATTCGCCTGATTGGATTTCTCCAATCGGGAAAACTGGAAAACAACCTATCAACAGGAGCGGTGGCTCCCGGTTATCGGTTCACCACTGCAGTGCCTCTGACCGTGCGGTTGACCTCTGCCGGTGCTCGGGCGTTTGATATCACTGCAGTGTCTCTGATTGGGAGATCCTCGGTTCAAGTCCCGACGGCACTAGCTTTTCAGCTAGGTCGAATTCAGTCGCTCTCTGTAGGAGAATTCTAGCGGTCGGCTGCTCCGATCAACATTAAGCGAATACCCTAATAAACGGGCCACGGACCGCGCCCGATCTTTCCTTCCTCTTCCTTGCCCTATCCTCACCCTCTGCACACACACACACACACACACACACACACACACTAACTTGCACTACACTTCCACACATGCAGGGAGACCGGTCAGAGACTCAGAACTTGTCCCGGCTGGCACGGTGCCCCGCTGATGGGAAATACCTGGTTGGATTGATTGATTTTTTTCGTGTTTCCGGGCGCGTCAACAGCTTTGGTCATTAGTCCCGTAAGTGTAGTGCACGTTTGTTTTCGGGAGATGGCTGTGATCTTCCCCCGCTGGATGACGAGATCCGGCGCCGACCTACCGTCGGCTAGTGTGGTTTCCCCCTAACCAGGACTCTCCCACCAGCGGGGCACCGCCTCAGCCGGGACAAGCTTTAAGCTCCCGACCGGTCTCCTGGAATATGTGGTAGTGTCGTGCATGTTAGTGTAAGTGTGTGTGCAAGGGGAGAGGATAGGACAAGGAAGAGGAAGGACAGATCGCGCGCGGTCCGTGGCCCGTTTGGTAGGGTACTGTTTCGGCATTCGCCTGGTGTTGATCGGAGAAACCACGGAAAACTACCGATCAGAGCAGCCGGCCGCTAGAATTCTCCTCCAGACAGCGACTGAATTCGACCTAGCTGAAAAGCTAGGGTCGAAAATCCTGCCGCCGTCAGGACTCGAACCTAGAACCTCCCGGTCAGAGGCGCAGCAGTGACATCATTTGACGCACTGAGCTGCCGCTCCCCGTACTTGGTTGAGGAAAACCCTCTTATCCGATGGTAGGTCGGCGCCGGATCTGGCCATCCAGCGGGGAAGACCACCGCCACCTCCCGAGCAAAAACACACACTACACTTACGGGACGAATTATCATAATAGTTGACGCGCCCGGAATCACTGACAATCAGTCAATAACCGTTCAGAGCAGCCGGCTGCTAGAATTCTCCTCCAGACAGCGACTGAATTCG
>BLKR01000259.1:0-31436 GCA_011170035.1 Teleogryllus occipitalis | reverse complement strand
AACAATTTCTTTTTATCTAAAAAATAATTTATTATTCTGTTCAACTTAACCCCATTGCCTGTAATAATGATATACTTATAGGAATTTATTATTCTGTCAATTTCACCTGTACTCGGATTATAGGAGTTGAAAGTTTTTAAGTTAATCCTGACTATTATTTTCATGAATAATATTTATAATAATAATAATAATAATAATAATAATAATAACAATATTAATACGAGTATTAATAATAATATCTACAAATTCTTATGGAAAATAAATGGAAATTTTATAGAATAATGCTCTCTCATTACAATCAAACAAAAAATGGAACTTATTGACTCTTCAAGTGAGGTTCCGCCTGACAATAAAAGATATTCTCAAATTTACGTGTCAAAATACTTTACTTTAACAAAATAATGTTTTTAATTATTTAAATTTTAAATTGTATGTAACAATTTTATTGGCCAAAACTGATTTCTTTTATGATTAACCATGATTGTGTATTATCACATTTTACATTACTTTAATTTATTTGGAGATTGGGCAGAACGTAGAGCCCCAAACGTATCCAGCTCTAGTGTAATAGCCTCACAGAAAGGTAACACGCTGTCCATGCGCCATCCGAGGGGCTTTTAATTTGTGTAACACTGTATTTATTTTGGAATCCTTAGTCAACCTGTCTCAAATACAATTTTGTATTATTGAAAATTAGACACAGATCCATTAATAATATAAAATTTGCAACGATTTGAAAGAACTGTCAAATTCTGGGGATGGTCAGGATTTACTGCAATGAAATCACATAATGTAGGCAGATAGGCAGCCCCCATTTTCTAAAATGAAGAACAGTTATATGTGTAAAATTTCAGTGACGAAAATGGAATAAACATTCAAGTTTTCGAATCCTAAATCCGAAGATTTTTCGTTCGTGGCTCCGTTCTTAGGATTCGATGATCTGAACAATGAAATGTTCTAACAGCGCTAATACGTGCGTATTGAAATAAAGTGACGTATATCTAATACAAAAAACGTTATATTGAGAGAAATTACAACCAGCAATATAATAACTAAACTTGGATAGTTCACCACAAGTTATTTTAAAACCAGAAAATTGGATATAACAGAAAAAATATTCATGGCTAATAATAAATAAACCAGTAATATTTAAATATAGGTAACGAACTCCACTGTTAGGAGCAATTATTAAAGAAGCCGATGGAGATCATAATTCTTTCTGCGCTACCGTTTTGTGATCGTCAAATTTAACTCCGGCCCATCCGAAATGCGAAAGAGAAAGTAATCCTATTTTCAATGCGAGTCCAAGTTCACATGCTGGCTCTATGTGGCGCAGATGAGGGTGGGGGCAGGAAATGCATATATTAGGGGTGGCACCGAAAAACAAAATATGAAGGAATGTTGTTCCCGGAGAAACGTTAACGTAATGTTCCAAATACAACATTAACAGCGGCAAAACAGTACTCGCTTTCTTCTTTCAGGTTGTTACCTTTCACAGTTCTGTACTTTCTTAAGTCACAATATTATTTTATCTTTATTATTTTCTGTCATAGTATCGCGTAGTACACGGGCTTTCCACATCAATGTTGATTTTTCACTTACTTATCTTGTTTGGGTAAGGAATTGAAACTTTTCTGTCGCCAACTTTTACTTTCTGTTCGTTACACATTGTTCGTGCACTGACCCACAAAAATCTCGTTTCTTATTTTGTCTAATTGCAAGCTGTAAGTAATATGTAATAAATCGCATACCCCTTCTCACTTAATGTAGTTCAAGGGTTCTGATAATAATTCTTCACTTGATGATTCAAGTTAGTTTTCGAAATCATTCGTGTTTGCCTTCAATTCGAAAAGAGGTGCTCTTCAAGACTATTCCAAACGGTACAGGTTTTGGTTACGCCAATCCCGCTCATATTGATTCTTGGTGCCCCTTACGTGTATTGCACAATTCCGTGAGAATACTTCTGACATTCCCGTTGACAGAAAACACATTTGCGATGGCACTGTACAGTCAGAAATTCCTGTGAAGCCGGGTGAGAAAGTGAGCGAGCAAAACTATTTACGCGTATTTAGCGCGCCGCACGGTTCTCAAGTAATTGTTATAAAATGTCCAGCGCCAAGTTAGATTTTACTACACACAAAGCAAAACAAATACGATAGAGTTTGCAGGAATTCTGTTCATTACAGCAATCACTTCAGTAATTTACCCAGTAATTAACGTTAATTGTGCGCATTGCATCGAATCCCGTTTATCGCAACTGTTCATTTTCTCTGACGCAATAAATACGCCCCGAGCCAACTGTGGGCGGCCCTGGGTGGCGTTTTTATCCGAAAAGCTCAGAATAGTTGGACAGGGAGGGAACAAATATTTGGTGGGTGATCGACCCCGGAATTTCAAGCACGTTCGCTCATCAGCGTTTCTCCTCTCATGCCGGCGGCCCGGCGGGCCTACGACCTGCGGCCTCGTTGTGACCCAGGCAGAGCGAGGGCTACACTTCGATCCCGTGGAGCGTGGGGATGCGGAGAGCAATTCTCTCAGAGTGAGAAGTGTATGAACATAAATGAAAACGTTTGGAAAGCAATAAAAAAATTATATGATGGTGCTATTTCGCGTGTACAAATACGCAGAAATCTCTGGGAATCAATTTTAATTACCAAAAGTGTGCGACAATCGTACAGCTTGTCTCCAACTTTACTAAAAATATACTTACAAAAATTTCTAGAAAAATGGAAAAAGGAAGTTGAAGGAATGGGTGTTCCTCTAGGAAATAAAATGATATATACTTTTTTATTTGCAGATGACCTAGTAATAATAGTACAGGATGCGAGGGATGAAGATGTGGAATACATGTTTAGAAAACTATTAGAAGAATGCAAGAAATGGTGACTAAAAATTAATATGGAAAAGACATTTTATATGGGAAGTAAATAATACAGATTTAATTTTACAGTATGGAAAAGAAAAAATTAAATGTTGTTCAAGATTGAAATAATCGGGAGTAGAAATAATTAAAAATGGAAATCAAGTTGATATAAGACATAGAATAAATACAGGAAGATTAGATACATAATGCTAAATAAAATATTTTGGAATAAACATATAACAAAATAAACGAAATTAAGAATATATAAATCTATTGTAGAAAGTGCTGTTTTATATTGGTCGGATATTTGGAAATTAGAGAAAATTTTAAAACCAAAATTACTGACATCAGAAATAGTTTTTTTTAAGAAGGTCATCCAGGATATGAAAATCAGGTCAAATAAGAAATTTAAAAATTACAGAAAAAATGAATAAAGAACATACAATTTTAGAAACTATTCAATATAAGCAATTGGAATGGTTTGGATATGTTAGAAGAATGACATAAAATATAATTCCAAAAATAATTTTTGAGTGGTTTCCTGTGGGTAGGAAGAAAAGAGGAAGATCTAAACATAGCTGATTGAGAAACATTTTTGGACTTTTAAGGGAGAAGGATTTAACGGATAAGGATTATGAAGATCGGGAAAAGTGGAAAAGAAAATTAAAATTGTATAAAATATTAGTATTTTTGAGTGACAGAACGTTTTTTAACAATGTAAAACTGTAAAAGAAATAAATAGTGAGAAGTGTTTTCGGGAGCGGTAACTACTTTGGTAATTAGTGTTGTAAGTATAGTAGACGTTCTACCCCGGGAGGAGACAATGTTCCTTCCCCGCTGCAATATAAGATCCGGCGCCTATTTACACGTTTTTGTGTCGGCTTTCCCTCTGTAAGTATCTCACCAGCGAGACACCGCCCAAGCCGCGACAAGCTAAGTTTCCGACTGTCCTTCCGACATACGTGGTAGTGTAGTACATAGAAGAGTACACGACATATACATGTAGTGTAAGGGACGAAGAATAAGGGTTGAGGCTCATTCCATAAGTCCTGCTCTTGGTATGGTAAAGGTAAGATAATCATGAGGAAAAATGATGTTGATTATGGAACCTACGCTGATTCCGACGGGATACGAGGCGGGTTGTGTCAAGTACAGCTATATGGCGAAAACACCCGTGCTTTATTTGGGATTTGAACTGGCAGACCTTCTGCTTCGCATTCTTTGACGCTACTCCTAGATCCTGCGCCACTGAGGAGAGCAGATACCCCACTGCATCGTGTAAGTCCATTTTCCTGCGATTGTGAAAAAATGAACAATTTTACGTACGTGTTGATGAAGTTAATCTTTTGTTCAGTCACCTGTAACTTTGATGTCACCATGATCTGTTCTGCCCGGGTGACGCCGCGTCGAAGACTGAGGTGGCGACGTTTCGACTGACTTTGACTCTGGCCGCGGAAGCCTTCGATATCATTGATGTCACCATGTAAAAAAGATGTTTTTTTTTCATTAAGAAGGGGAACAGAGATGTTGCTTTCCTTTCGATAACCATGTAGAGTAGAAATGAAACAAATAATGATTCGTAATAGAAGCATTTTTACACGATCGTAGAAAAAAAATTGTATACCATATCATATTTTTCTTTACCAAATCTTTATAATATATTATAAGCAATTTCTTATGGGACCGATAAATCGTACAGACAGTGGAGGATTATGAAATTAGTTCAATAAAATAACATACGTCATTAAACAATTACCTGTCGTTCCGCGATTTTACTTACGCATAAACATGAGATTATAAAGGAACAATATATTACAGGAATTAAGAAAAATTTAAAAAACTACACGTAACTTAAAAACACGAATTAATTAATAACTGTACATACAATTTGAAACATTCGTGAAAGACAACGTAGAATTTGTAGAAACTGTTGTTTCATCTGTAGTGACAGTTTTGAAACGTTCCCCTGCATCCGGCGTCTCTTCAACTGATATAATTCGATGGCACACAAGAAAAGTAACACAAGTAAAAAAATGCAATTTTGAATTAAGTTGAAAACGTTCCTTTCACCACATATTTTTATCTAGGAAAACGTCGTAACACTATCTAATAAAATTGGCGGCGAGATGGTGGTAATGTCGTTTTGCCATTGTAAGAAACAAGACTGGCTGTTATCTTGAATAACGTCACAATTTCACTTGATATCAGGTAGCTGAAGAGGGAACATCGCAGCTGTGTCGAGGAAAACGTCACATCTCAAATTGTGGCAACATTATTTAAGTGCATTATCAAGAAATGTGTCGTATTTCGTCATAAGCTACTAATGTATCAAGATAAAATTAATATAGTCCTAGTATTCATTTCAAAAAAAGTGTCGTATGTCGAAGAAGGTTTGATTCTAGAAGGGTTGAATAAGCCTGACGTTGAACTGTCTACGGATTCCTAAAACTTGTATTTTATTAAGTTTTTCTAGATCGTAGGAATAATCCAACTTTGAGTAAGAGTCAATGAAACTCACTCTCAAAAGAATAAGAAATCTTCAAACTCCTGTCCTGAAGAATGATACATTTTGATTTGTGTCATTTTTCTTGTGTTCCATCGAATTGTCTTGGCGATTCTAATCTCATTAGCACTAAATCCGCAATGTACTTTTCTGCAACAGTAGATGCACGCCATTCTTTGTGGCGTTTGAGAGAGGGTATGCCTCCTCCATGATCAACCAGCATTGTGGCAGAAGTTCTACGAAAAGAGTGCCCCGAGTACTTATGCGTGTTGGGTATTTTAAGACATTTTGCAATGTCCTTGTGGATTCGCCCGAAAGTATTTATTCCAATAGAATTTCAGGTGTATTTTCCCTTCGAGTATATTAAAAATTAATTCCTTCAGTAATGACTCCATTTCTCGGTAGGCGGAGACCCACATGGACTATTGTGCCATTAACTACATTTCCATACGATCATGCATATGAAAAAGTAACAAATGACAATCAAATATCAATAGTTATATATTCAAGACCGTTAGTCAAATATGTACTTAACGTACCACACTAATCAAGTTCCAGTTTTGCAATCATTTATCCCTTCTGATAAATTCATAATGTTGTTATACAAAAAATTGCGTATGCAACTCATTTATAATGGTGCTTTATTGCGCTCGCACTTTTGAACACTCGCTCCTAAAGTCGCTCGTTTTGAAAACATGTGCTTACGCAATAAAGCATAACATTATAAACTCGATGCATAACATACTATTATTAGTTGAATGGGGCGTCGCCAAAGCTGTAAACTGTTTTAAAAGTATTTTCATGTGTTGAAAATTTCTTTAATACTTCAGTTCTTTCATGTTTAGCTGTGTTCAAATATGTTCTTACAGTATCTGGCATTGGACTTAACAATGAAACGTATTAGACTGTTATAATCTTAGTAGTAATGTTTTACTTTCGTTCAAAAATTCCCACCACCAATGGCCTCGTATATTACCTCCATACGGGATATGAATTGGTAATATTGCAATTTCAAAATTATAATGGCCGTAAAAATACTTGCAGGAATGAATAATGCGAATAGTTAGAATTTTGCACAGCTATATTTTTACGTTGTTTTCAAATATGAACGTAAATGATCACCTGTAACCTGTTCTTCTGCGTTATTCCGTATTCCTATTAAAGATCATTATCAATTAGGAAAATTCTGACGCATAAGCGTCTCCAACTACATTGGATTCCCCTGAGTTGCTTAACACATCCAGATTTTTTGCCCCCTAATTTTTTAAGATTTTAAAACTCCACAAACTCAGTCTGATTTGTGTTCTGTAGGCGAATATATATAAAAGCATTAAAAGATTACTATTTTGTATGTTTATGTGAATAAGTTAAGTCGCATTAAATTGAGATCTTTCCCCCTTAAGAAATATATCTTCTCTGGTATTGTACTTACATTTCTGGTTTTCTTCTTATTTAGTTCATATTCTTCAAATTCAATGTTCCAAGGCAATTTGCAAATTCTTTTTATAAAAAATACCCATGAAATATTTCGTATCTTACAAATTCTGCCGCGCTATTTTCATTTCATATGACTGGTTTGTAAACAATCACGGTGCCAACATCATGGAAGAAAATTATGGTGCCATGGACTGAAAATAATCACGGTGTACTCAAGTTAAGGGGTACATAGATCTATTTAGTTGGCGTTGATTTAATTTGAATTGAATTGAATTGAATGTGCCTTATTTTACATGGCGAGACTCAGGCCATGAGGCCTGCTCTTCCGCCTGACCACACAAATTCCGCTACGCTCCTTTCCCCAGCCATGGGAGAAAGAAGGTATTACTTGGGCGACGAAACAGGCGATTTGAATTTAGCACAGAGACATCATTTAGGCTTGAGGATCTTTTACATGCAGTAAATCTACTAACATGGGACAGCCGGCTTTACTTCCCCTCCGAAGGAAGGCGTACGAAGGATTTCCGGCACACTCGCTAAGATCGCAGCGCCAAAACACGATTTAGAAATTTCTTTGAATTTTTTGACTGGACCGGAAAGAAATGATCAGTTCCCCATCAGGAGACTGAGACGCGTCGAATGACACCTCATATGTCTCGCTTGGTGCACGGGAAGGGTCTAGCCGTGAGTGATGGAAATCGAACGCATGCACATCTGCACACTCGGGAGTTACTCAAATACTGTATAGGGATGTTTCGCGAACTGAATTGTTTCTTGCTCGATTTCGATTGCTTTTCTGTCATGTGTCAGTAGGTCTTCACAAAACAAAACAAAAAAAGACTAATTACGAGAAGTTGAATGATGTACTATTAGACTGTAGTGACTGATGACTGATAATCGTGATGTTGATGCAGACAATAAATAAGTAAATAAATAAATAAATAATAGATAATCAAAATATGTACATTGCTACGCTTGCATAATGGCACGACAGAGACAAAATGTAGTTTTTAATAAAAATAATACGTTCTCGATTGAATTAAATTCGTAAGCTGTGATTAAAATGCTAGCTTGTTATAAAAAAACGTCACAAGAGGAGAACAGGCCATATAAATTATATTAGGTTTATCTTATTGAAAAATCAGCAATAAGTATTAGCTTGGGGTAGCATTATCGTTTATTATTAATGGTTCCCTCACACTGTTTTAATATTTTATTGCGTAATAATCTTAAGAAATTATCTTTAAAGTTAATGAATGCAGCAAGTTTACATTCGGTGCGAAAGTGCAGACGATATTGATGACAATATCAGGCTGTGTGTTAAACTCCCAAAAATTAAAATTTTAATTTCTCATGACCTTGAGTTCGCCCATATCGTTCGGAAAAGTTTAATTTTGGAGAAAATTGTCCAAAGTTTTTTTCCATAGAGTGGCCGACAGTCGGAGACACAGGCGAACGGACACGCTTTGTCGTAAATCATGTTTCGGTAACCACAAAACGTGAATTCTGGCTACAATGTGTTAGAGGAAGTAATTTATTACATATATGAACAAGATTTATCCCCTTTTTCGATATCAGGGCTTCACAATACGAATTTTTCTCTCACAAATCACCACTTTCCGCAACAGCATTGCAATACTTTTTCTTTACATGTAAGTACGCTGTAGGTGAAGAAAATAAAAAAGCGTAACTGATACGGCAGTCATTCGTAAATGAAAACCTTTATTACGTAATTTTTTTTCAGCATAAGGTTAGTAATTATCCACGCAACTTGCAAAGGAAGAAAATAAATTAGGCACACAAGTGTGAAATACTGCACTACTTCAAGACTTATAACACGAGTAGGAGTGAGTAATTCTCGAGAAGATATATTATCTTTCACGGCTACCGTCTCTCTACTTTTGACGCAGCGGGTGCGGTGGCACGGGCAGTGTTGGGGGCGGGGGCGGGGCGGGGGCGGCGCTGTGCGCGGTTGGACGTCTCTTCCAGGGTCCTCCGTCCTGCAGACGGGCGTGGGAAGAAGAGGCGGGTCAGGGAGGAAGGGGGAGAGGGGAAAGGGGAAAAGCGGTGTCGCCGCCATCTGAAGCTAGGGAATATGATCAATCACTGGCACCCGCCCGTAGTCCTTAAACTGCAATCACGAGAGCGTTCCCCCACCTCCTCCTCGTCGTCCTCCTCTGCCGCCGCTGCTGCTGCTGCTGTCGCCTCCGCCGCCGCCTTCGGCTCCGGTCCAGCGCGCTACTCGTGGTGCTTTTTGCTCACTTGGGCGCCTGGTCTCGCCCCCCCCCTTCCACCACCGTGACACTTGACGCTTCGTTCAGTGATTTGCACCTCGCTCCCTCCACTGATTTCTTCTTCTTCTTCTTCTTCTTCCCACTGAGGTTCGAGTCCCGACAGTGGCGGATTCTCGACACTCGCTCCATAGTTTGGTCGAATTCAGCTATCCATTTGAGAAGAATAGTTGCGGCCGGCTGCTTTCATCGCTAGTTTTCCATAGTTTCTCCGATCAATACCAAGCGAATGGTGGAACAGTACTACAACAAACGGGCCATGGACCGTACGCGATCTTTCCTTCCTCTTCCGTCCTGTCCTGTCCTATCACCGTAGAGCCCCCTTACGTGAAATACACTTCCACACATTTCTGGAGACCAATCGTGAGCTTAGAGTTTGTCCCAGCAGGGGAGGAGCCCTATTAGAGGAGATGCCTGGAGGGGGAAATTCCCAACCTGACGTGTAGATCGGTCACATCTGCAGTTCGTCGGTCGCTTTCCCTCTAGGTATTTCCACCAGGAAGCATCGCCTCACCCGGGAGAACCTCTGAGCTCTCGACATGACAATGTAGTGAGTGTATGTATGTATGTATGTATGTATATATGTATGTATGTATGTATGTAAGGAGATGACGAACAAGGCCGACATCACGCGCTGTCAGTGGCTTGTTTGTTAGGGTACTGCTCCGGCATTCAGCTGGAATTGGCAGGAGAAACCACCGAAAATTACCGATCAGAGTAACCTAGCTAGTTTTCGCATCCACACAGTGACCGAATTCTACCTAACTATTTGACTAATGTAGAAAAACGGGTTGTGATTCGCAAGCTGGGACCTCCCATTCCGAGATGCTGTCCCGACAAGGAATGATGTTGCTGAGCCATCTCAACAGGTTTTATTTCTTAATGCACCGTTTAATTACTTACTATACGCCTGTATTACATTTGGGTAATTCGGTCAGTCTAAAGAGATGGTGTGTACGTACACTTGATGAGGTATATGATTATTGACGAAACTGTGCGATGTAGGGGAAGGGTAAAAATGGGGATATTCGCGGACATACTTGTTAGGCGACCCCTACTTAGCCTTCGCAGAGGTTGGTGGCTAATTGGTGCATGCGCCATCACGTTCTAACTTTTCGTCATGCACTGGATGGGAGTATTTTTCTGGCAAACTTCAAAAGCATATGCATACATGGAACACGCGTGGAATGCTTCGAATAAACGACAATGATTCAAAAAATTGTAGCGTAACAACCACTAAAATGACCTGTTTAAATTAGCATTCGTCCGTAAAATTCAACCATTTAAGTTCGTAAAACGCAACATGAGAGGTGAATGTACACAACTTTATTTATAATCCTACGTATATGTAAAGGTGAGTTTTTTTTCACTTAATTAAGTAGTAGGTGGTAGTGGTGGTGGTGGTGGTGGTAGCAGTAGTGGTATTGGTAGTCGTGGTAGTAGTTGTGGTGGTAGTAATCGTGGTAGTAGTCGTGGTAGTAGTAGTCGTGATAGTAGTAGTGATAGTCGTGGTAGTGGTGGTGGTATTAGAGGTAGTAGTGGTAGTACCGATAGCGGTAGCAGCAGCAGCAGCAGCAGCAGCAGCAGCAGCAGCAGCAGTAGTAGTAGTAGTAGTAGTAGTAGTAGTAGTAGTAGTAGTAATTACGCTAGCGAAGCCAGTTCATCTATTTCTGTATGTTAACATAAAAAAATGGGTTGTATCTATTTCTGTATGTTAACATAAAAAAATGGGTTGTAAATTTTGTTGGGTGAACTCAAGGATGTTTTATGTTAAGTGCGGGGACCGAAAGTCATCTTCGATCATTGCCAGTTATACAACGTATTCCACACTTTCCTTTAATCTACATGCTTTAGCTGTTATCCAAAAACGTATTTGCCGATAGGATTTGTTTCGTCCGCGCTTGCTACTCCTAAATCCGCTGGGCAATGCTTTGTCCAAAAATGCATTTGAAGGGAAAGGACAAAAACGAAGAAAACCGAAGGAAAGAAACAAATCCAGATTTTCTATTTTTCCTCTGTCCGTCTCTCCGTCGGTCCGTCAGTCCGTCGGTCCGTCGGTCCGACTTCGCGTGTCCACCTGTCCGTCTCCTTGTTTGTCCGTCTTTCCGTCTCTCTGTCTGTCCGTCTCTCCGTCTGTGCTTCTCTTCGTCTCTTTGCCCGTTTCTCCGTCTGACCGTCACTCACGGTTAGACCCTTTCTGATCCACCAATGGAGACAAATAAGGTGGCATTCGAGGCGTGTCGGTCTCCAGGTGGGTAACTGATCTTTTTTGCGGAAATGTTTGTACGAAATTTCTCTACAAGTGTTTTTTGCGATTTTTAAACAACAAAACGTGTTTTTAGTAACATACCGCATCTACAGAAATTATCAATACCCATTCATTTCCTCTCCAGAAGATATATCGATTGGCACAAATCGTAATCGATTCCTTAAGAATATTCAGGGATAATTCTAGGAAAAGGGGGTGTTTTGATGGTTTTGTAGAACGGAGTCTTAAGTGAACAGTATGTCATAGAACCGTATGGAATATGTCATCAGCAGAGACAAAGATGTAAGATTTGTTTGATGTATATTATCATTTGAAGCAAATGATAGGAGCGGGTTGTACACAATGCGGCATGGCACACAGTGAGAAAAGAACTGAGAAATAAAAAAGGAAATATGTGTGGCAATGTTGGGAAAAGATGTGGCAAGTTTGCATTTTAGCTTGCCTCACTGCAAATGTAATTGTGACGTGCTATTGTGGTTAAAAATGCAATACTGAAAAATTTCACGTTTGAAGTAGAGGAATATTACTATACTAGTGATTTATATCTAAATATTGCTAATGAAATAATCATAATTTTGAAGCTGATTGACTGATATTCAACACTACCCAGTTTGTACACATTAAGACATTACAACATACAGACTCTGGGATGCCTCTCAACTCAACAGTCAACTTAATTGATGTGATGTTGGTACTTGCGAAACCGAAAAAAATGACAACAAAGAGATTTTCAGGAATTATCCGTTTTGCAGTT
The DNA here is from genome assembly GCA_011170035.1 of Teleogryllus occipitalis. NCBI lineage: Eukaryota > Metazoa > Arthropoda > Insecta > Orthoptera > Gryllidae > Teleogryllus > Teleogryllus occipitalis. The sequence continues at coordinate 19,319 of BLKR01000259.1, read as the reverse complement.
CAGTTTAGGAATTTCCATATTCGCATAATAAACTAGGTTTAGTATGCGTTTTCTATGAAATAAAAATGTAATTGCAAGGAAACAATATTATTAATTTTTCTTATTTGGTTATTAATGTTTCTAAAAATAATATCTTAAAGTCCATTTTTGTGTATTTTAATTACACTGAGGTACAAACATTGAAAAAATCGGTCTCATTGGGTACTTCATCTTCTCAGTATAAATCCTGTGTGGTAGACCACAGGTTACCTTATTCTTCATTACTGTTTTAAGTGATGAGAGTCTGAATTCTACACGAGAAGATATGAGCGGAAGAAATTTGGATATACCACTTGTCGATGCAAAACTACGACGCGAACGTGAGGCAAATTACCTAATCTCCGGGCTACGTCATCGAATATATACTGTAAATCAGGGCTGATCAAATAAAAGATTTCGGGCCCGAATGCTCGCGAAAACCTCCGGCAATTACCCGGGTGCTACTTGCCCTTCACTACACTAGAGCCGAGCGCTTCATCTCCCCTACCCACTTGCGATGGACTGACACGACAAGCAGCGGACCACACCGGTTGCCCAACGAATAGCGCTAGGTCAGGGCATGCCAAGTGGGCCGTCCGCTTGAGCAGCCTTTAGTGTAAATCCCTATCCAGGACGTTTGCTACTTGACATGGGTAAGAACCCCAACATTTATTGCTTATTTATCCTCGAAAATATATTTTTTTTACATGGGAGTTTTTTAAATCCAAAATTCAAGTAGTATATGACTTAGTATATGGATCACAGAATTTTGAAAATGTGCACACAATTCACAGGGGACTGAAATTCACTCAAGAAGCTGGAATGCTTCGAAACGTGTATGGCAAGGGCTCCATCAACAAATACATACACAAAAACATACCCAAAATTCTCATTGTTTGACTCTTCCCCCTTGTGCAATTTCAAACCAAACACATTCTACTCTCGCTAGTTTACGTACACACTGTGGCCCCGTTTACAGTTGTTATAATTGCAAAACGTCTTTATACGCAATACTTGTATATTTGGGACATTAATTAGACCAGAAGTCCTCAGATGAGACACTTGTTTTTGTAGGGCCCGTACACTTTGCAAATATTCTCACCCCATCGCACGACGTCGTTTGGTTTTTTCGTGTTTCCGGGCGCGTCAACTGCTTCCGTCATTAGTCCCGTTAGTGTAGTGCATGTTTTTTTCTCGGGAGATGGCGGTGATCTTCCCCCGCTGTATGGCGAGATCCGGCGCCGACCTACCGTCGGCTAGTGGGGTTTCCCCCTAACCAGGACTCTCCCACCAACCGGGCACCGCCCCAGTCGGGACAAGCTCTAAGCTCCCGACCGGTCTCCCGGAATATGTGGTCGTGTAGTGCATGTTAGTGTAAGTGTGTGTGTAAGGGGAGAGGATAGGACAAGGAAGAGGAAGGACAGATCGCGCGCGGTCCGTGGCCCGTTTGGTAGGGTACTGCTCCGGCATTCGCCTGGTGTTGATCGGAGAAACCACGGAAAACTACCGATCAGAGCAGCCGGCCGCTAGGATTCTCCTCCAGACAGCAGCTGAATTCGACCTAGCTGAAAACGACGTCGTGATTGAGCAGTTTGGGGGAACGTTGGTAATCTCTTGTTCAGGGAAATTTAATTTGCTCTCTTTTTCTCCCTTCTATGACCCTGTCGCACAGGCACGATAGACGTCGCTGCCATAGGTTAAGCTCACAGGACACTTACCATGTCTGTGCGATGGTGCTGCCACAGAGATGAAAAAAGGAGCAAATCAAAGTTCGTCGAAAAGGCACTTGTCATTACTATCTTTTGAACTGCTCATTTCTTGGATGACCCCTAATTTCTTTTCTCCAAACCTTACTAATCAACTTCTTAAGTTCTTTTCACCTCAGATCGTTTGAGCTCTTAGGCCGCTCATTTGAGCTCTTTCATCAGTTTTCTACGGTCCTCACTACATGAACTCAAAATGCTCAGTAACTGTTATTTGTTCTTTTCTTTGCTTTGTGTCTAAATATCACAATCAGTATACTCTGAAATTCCTTACCGTTGCCCTGATTATTAACGTAAATGAGCAAACAATAATGAAACAAAACAAAAGAAAATTGACCTTTTATATTGACCATGACCGCAGTAGTCTTATACGTCACTTTGAAAAACTATACCTCGGTAGTGTCACCTATTTCTGGAAGGCGAAGTATTAAGTAGAATTTTCAAATTTTCAACAATCACACCAAAAACCTTACTCTCCGTCACCTTGAAGTTGCCCACGTCACTGGATCTTCCCAAGTGTACGCATGATGATGATGTTGAAAAATAACAAATTCTAATATAATTATTTAATCGCTGGAAGAGCGTATGGTGTAATGAAAAGTTCTGGAAACGGTAACACTTTGTGAATATCTACAGATAAGCAGTTTTATCCAGCACAAATTAAACCTGCATTGATCGCGATTCCAGCCACAGCTCCCGAGGGAGACCAGTGCGCCGGCCGCTTCGCCACAGAACATCCCATAATTAAAGCGAACAATTGAATACCAAAGGGCGTGATATTCTGTTGTATCATAATCTTAGCGCGGTATTTCTGAGTCATTTACCTCACAGCTCTTCCTTCTCGCGTCTTTTCTCCTCAACCTTCTGCTCCTCCGCCGCAAAATTAGCGTTCCGCGCAACTGGATAAGACAAAGCATTACTGTTGCGGCAGCTGCCTCCCCCTCGGATCCACTGCCGCGGACAGAAGCAAATTGTCGCACCGGTTTCCTGCGTGTCGCATGGCTCCCGCGCAAAGCGACCGCACATTATCAGCAGGTTGCCGACCCAGAATTAGCGCGGGGATGTCGGACGGTGTAGAGCGACGGGAAGGTCCATCACGCGGATGGGGGGAGGGGGCGGCGGAGCACCCCTGTCGGTTAGACGCACCCTTCACGGGGAAAAGCGCAGGCGGTGGTCGGGAGGAGGGAGGTGGGGGCTACGGCGCACTTCGCGTCCCGCGGCAAAACTCCGGCAAAACCACCGCCAGTTTCCTGTCACCGCGATCCGGGTGGGGGGGCGAGGAAGTCGTAAGACCGGAGGCCAGTACGGAACGGGACGAGCCGCCGGGGCGGGGCGCGTGGCGGGCGTGTGGCGGACAGAGCGGGCGGGGTTGGGTGGGCCGGGGAGGAGAGGGGAGGGTATAAGTGGGGCGGCGTGGAGTGGAGTGGAGTGGAGCGCGAGGGAGTACCCGCCAACCGCCAGGCCACCACGACACGAAAACCCTTTCGGCGACGAAGCCCTCTCGCGGCGTCTGCTACGCGTCTCCAGTCCCACCCCGCCGCCCCACCCTCGGCACCCCACGCCCCGTCCCCACCCCGTTCCCGCCGACGCGCGCCTCCTTCCCCTCCGTTTCGAGATTAGCGGGGCTTTTTAGCTCCGTCAGTGGTCCCCGCGCTGCAGTCTGCAGCGAACGTAGGAGAGCAAAGCCGTAATATTCAGACCGTGATAAATGGGGTAGCACTGGTAAGCCACTGTTTCACGTCCCGCCTGGGAACAATGACGTCATACCCCGCGCGGACAAAAGATGTTCGCCGCGTGTAATATTACCGTGATCTGAGGAGCACAATGGTGGGCCACTGCAACGTACGGTCGACGGGATAACGCCCTTGGAAATATCCCCATTAAGACTGGCCTTCCGCGGCGCGCGGTTTTTGGCGTTCGGACTCGCAGCGCGGCTGACGGGGGGAGGGGGGCAAGAGGGTGGACGAGGCGGAGAGGGCGTGAGGGGTAGAAGTAGGTCAATCGAGACAGTGATAAGGCGAAGTGTTGTGGGAATGAAGGTGATGTAAAGAGGGAGGTTGGCGAACGTGGCACGAAAGAAGGGTATGATCGTGATGATCGCAGTAATAGAAGCAACATGACTCCCAAGGAAATGGTGAGGTAAATTACTCTCGGAGCTGAAATGGACGAGGAAGATAAAAGACGATGATGGTTAAAGAGTGTGAGAACAGAGGGTCTGAACTGGGGAGCTGGAAAGTTGAGGTTGAGAAGGATAAGCCAAAAACATGATGAAGATAAGTCAAATGAGACACACAGACATGTGGCAGCCACATCGGTTACAGGAAGATTATCACTGACTGTAAAAGAAGTAGATAGAAGACAAAGCTTTAAAAGATGTACGTGAAGCATGAAAACTAGGAGTCGAAAGTTAACCTCACGTATAGGGAAAGTTAAGGAATAGTTCAAAGGAAAAAGTTCTGAAGTAAACGGAGGATTAGAGAGAGAAATATTTTCGGGGATGAGCAAGACGGTGGACCACTAAACGGAGGGAGAGTAAAGAGTACGCGAGAATAATTAACAAACTGTCAAGACGTGGTAGGTGTGACCGGCGACGTGAGAGAAACTCCAACAAGAGCACGCGGCGTTTGTTACGCAGCAGGAGCACGAACGCAGCCCACGAAAACAAGCAAGGCCCACAAAGTAGCAGGCAGCGACCCCTACGGGCCGGCATGACAGGGCAACGGAGGAGAGAAAGAGGCCAGCGGCGGAACGGCGAGGCGAGGGCGGACGCGAGTGGGGGTGAGGAAGCTACGCCCTTCCACGACATCCCACTGTGCCATCCCAGACGGTACCACACCTCCTCTTGCTCCTTCCTCTTCGTTGGCCGGCACACCGCCTTACCGTCCGCTCTTTCCCTCCCCCGCTCCGCCCCCTCAACCCCATCCTCTTCTCTCATCGTCCCCCCCCCTCGCGCCTGCGTCCCTGTGCTGTCCCTCCCTCTCCTCTCTACCCCTCCCGCTTCGCTCGGAACTTTGCCAAATACATCAGCGCGCATAACTGGGTTAACTCCGCTCCGTAATTGAGTATGTCCTTCGGTGTCCTTTATTCTGAGTCAAAGTTAACTTCCTGCAAGCGAAACTGCCGCAGCGAGCGCTCGAAAGACACCGCCTGCACATGGCACCCTGCAAAGGGCGCCGCTTCTTTCATGTGAGATTCAAATCGTTTTAAGAAATGTTCCCTCTGGACAGGAATGCTGGAAAAGTAACTTGCTAAAGAGTATTCGACGGTGAAATTTCCACAAAATTGTAATTGAATAGGCAACCACGTGGAAACGGTTCTGAGGATCATCAAAGAAAATGAAGAGGAGAAAAAACTCTTTAAAGATAGAAGTTGAGATAAGTTTCATCGCAATCGGTTTGCTGAACAAACTGATGAAATTATTCCTTGACACTTAGTTCACTATTTTTTCAAATTTCCTCGAAACATGCCTCAGTAGATCGACCTAGATATCAATAATAAAGTTTTTAGAATGTCTTGTATAGTATCGTGGACTTTTATTTATGGTAAAATTTAACTATTAAATATATACACCCTTCATGCTTAAAAATGTTATTTGACATGTGAATGTCAATTCACGGGAACATGTGAGTTTTGTTTCAGTCTACAAATGTTTGGCAGTAATATATATTTTAATTATTTACAATATTTCAGCTATATCAGTGAGTTTTCTTGGTATCGTATTCTAAATTAGCCATCGTTATCGTTCGCATAATAAAAGGAAAGATCAACTTCGGTCTGTTCTTTTATTTGACAAAAATGTTTTAATGTTACATTTTTCACTGAATAGTGGGAGGAAACGACGAACTTTTGAATAGCATTCTATTTAGATTATATTGCAAAATGCTACGTAGAATTTGCACCATCTACTACATCTTAATGTTGTGCAAGAAGTGTGTGTGTGTGTCTGTCTGTCTGTCTGTCTGTATGTATGTGTACGGACTTATGAATACGTATGTATGTGTACGTATGTATGTTTACACACACACAGATAATAGAGCCATTGAGACACAGAAAAAGTGTACATGGGATAAACTGTCAGCAAACAAAAGTAATAGGAAGAGAAGGCGCTAGTTCAAGTCCAAAAGTAAGGAAGCAAGAAGTTAGTAAGCAAGGAAAAGGGGAATAAGTCTAGTAGCTTCGTTACAAGTTAATATTTCTTTAATTCCCAGGCATTCACGCAATGCCTGTCCATTCTATTATCTTCAATTAAATATTTTCCTTTACCTAGCATTAAGTGTGTAACTACCGACTCAGACATCAATTTCTGAGAAACATAAATAATCTCATAAAATGATTTTAAATATAATCATACCCTCCTTAATACACATCCCATTGACTAATTGTAGTGAAATTATTTTCATTTTAATTTGTTGAGAATTATATTTGTTAAAGTAGCCTTTTTCCTGAAATAACAGCTGAGAACCACAATAAACCCACCTTTTTCTGTCAATGTCAGTAGGGATGCTAATTATTATTGTACATCATGCGTTATAACATCATTTAGGTAATTCTAAAAAAATCATTACAAGAATTTGAATAATGAAAGTGTTTCGAAATCGTAATAAGAGAAGGAAATAAGGATCGCAGGAAAGCCACTTCCTGGATATGAATGAAAATCATTATCTTGGGCCGAATTAAAATAAACTAGAGTGAACTGATGGAACGGTATTGTATCTTGAAATTGTACTAATTAAAATCCTCATGTAAATGAACGTATTTTCTACTTTTAATTTTCTTCCTTTCCTCTTGAACTGTTTTTTAATTCCCCAATTAAACGTTTACGCAAAAGTATGAAACAATCAAGTCCGCAAACTTCCTGACACTTAAGTATTATTTAAAGTTAAACATTGTTGCTTGAAACAAGAGCGTATTTTCCATACTACTTTGGGGTGCACTTTTTTCATGCACAGCTGTGGCTCAGTAGAATTGTCCCCCTCCCCCCAAAAACAAACAAATTTTCTTTCAAAGGCCACCAGTTTTAATACAATAATAATATGTAAAGGTATGTCTGGGTATCATGTGGCAGTGAATAAACCCGCACAATATGGAAGTGCTGAATATCATATTACTTTTGTTGCATGAAATTACATGCACGCTCTCCTGCATAACTGCGCAGAGGGCACTTCACAAGAGCAGTAACGCGGCGCGTATAGCGTGATGTAGTTGCGCGCGAGAATTTTACACCTTCTTTATTGCTTCACAGTAATTTTCATAAAAAGTGTCCTGCCGTAGACGAGAAACGGTCGTTGTCAACATTATTGAACAATAAATGTCTGTTAAACAGTATAAGAAAGTATTTTAGAACAATGAATGAACAGAAATGTAGCATAATGAACAGAAATATAGCATAACCATGGGGAAAGATTCGTGGAATATCAGACGATACTCTCAAAAAAAAAAAAAACAAAAAAAACCAACCTCCAAATGAAAGAGATATTTCGCAATGAATGATAGAATAGAATGTACTAGACTTCCCTTGCGCTGAAACACACAGACGATTTCCCGGTAATTCCAAAAGTTGAATTTCCTAAAAATAAAGATCAAACTTTCCGGCATGCATCATGAATGAATAACAACGATTTATGAAGAACGCTGTCAGACCAGGTTCTCAAACATTCCACTTCTTTTTCAAACAGAATTGGTACATTCACCCTCCGCAAAACTCAGAATTTTGGTTCATTCTGTCTTTCTGAAAATAGCTTTACCTTTCCCGTTCTTAATCTTTGAAGTTCGCGATTTATTTCTCAGAATCGGATTCCTTTTTCATTCACTATAAGTTTTTTTCTTCTCCTTCTCTTTATAAGTGAATGCATTCAAATGGTGAACCAGGATTTTTCTGTGTGTGTGTGTGTGGGGGGGGCAGGTATAGAATCCACCCAACACGATTTTTATTTGTTGATTTATAGTTAATATTTATACCGTAAACAACTTATACCTTGAATGACTTCTCTTAATAAAGAAAATATATTTTAATGCGTATTATTGGATTATTGGGGGGGGGGGATTGAACCTCTTGAGCACACCCACTCCTTCAGTGCGTTACTGCTTATCAACTTTTTTTATATCAAACGATTCCTAGAATGCATTTATGTCATTTAACGCTGTTACGTCAAGCCGCTGTTATGTAAAAATTATGGCAGTTTATATGAACACATATTCATTAAATACTTCCTATCAGTAGACATAACCTCCCATCAAAGTAGTATCAATACGCAAACTTCATTACATCATTACGCAAACTTCCTACTTTTCCTATAAATTGTTCAATAGAACCTGCTTGTCTAATATAATTTGGCATTGCTTTAAACATCGGTAGACCTCTGTAAAATATTTTTCCGATCCTTAATGCACTGAATACACCTTTTCTAAAATTGTAAATTCAGATATTATATTAATGAATATTATTATTTTTCTGAATGAAGGTGGCTATTTCCTTGACGGTAACCTTTTTTCCATTCTATATATGAAAGTTAAAAGATATCTTTGTATTGCTTCTTCAATAGGTACAAAACAAATTTCTTTAAACACTAAATCGACATTACCCCGTTGACATTTATTTAACACTGCCCTTAATTCCTTTTTAAAAGTATCTATGAGGGCCAGTCAAATAAAAATGACAGGCTACATAACGAGCATGGCGCGGAGGTAGGTAACGCTGATGGGTGTGTGTATAGAAGTGGCCTCTACTGGAAATCAGGAAGGAACAGCGCGAACGTTCACTGCTCTGCCATTTGTCTTTAGATGTGCTTGAAGTGAAGTCAGCGAGTCCATGGCAATCCAAGATCACTATGGGGGCCGGAAAATAGGAGGAATAGTAAAAATAAAACAGTGACATGTAGTGCGTTTTTTGACAGCGGAGGAGTGTCGGGAGGTGAAATACAAGTCAGAATGTGTGTTCTGGTGATGACCATAGTGGGAACTTTGCAAAACGTGCGCCATCAAGTCCGAACGCTCAAGAACGTTGACAGACAGCATCATTCTGTTGCAAGATAATGACCACCATAAGTTGCCAAGGTTGCTTCGAAAACGCTGCAGAATTTCCGCTGGGAAGTTCACACATCCTCCAAACAATCCAGATCTATCCCCACATGATATTCAAATTTTTGTAGCCCTGAAGGTGTTCACGGCCCTCGATTTGCTTCGGGAAGGGGTGCATGCCTCGATACTATCATTGTTTCGTAGGCAACTGCAATCATGTTTCTGAGGAAGGCATTGACCATCTTGTGTCACAGTGGTATAAATTTATAAATAGCTAGGGCGGTTACTTTGAAATAATAAATAACTTACTTACTTTTTTCCCATCTGTCTCGTTTTTATTTAACTGACCCTCATAGTAACATCACTTCATTCTTTATAGCGACAAAGAGAACAGTACATTAACATAATGTGGCATTTAAATAGCGTTTCTTCATCTTTTCTGGACACTTTCTCAATTTGCACAGAAAATTGCTTTGTTTTCAATATTATTATTTGCGTACTTAAGATGTTCTTCAAAGATTAACTGATTACCACACCTAAGTAAGAGGCGCATCCAGAAAATACGTTGCCCTGGGTGATAAACACAAAGAAAACTCAATTTCGTGGAAAATACTTTATCGTAACGGATGCAACAAATGTTGCACTACTTTTCCCCTCATACTCACTACCAGAATCGAGACATTTGTATTATCATCGAATCAACATTTGTATCCCTGCGTCATAGAAGTCTACTAGTACCAGTGTGTGATAGCCACCGGCAAATCTGAGTCACTGTAATTCGCATATTGCTGACCCCGCAGGAATTTCTTAAGGCGAAAGAAAACAAGGAAATCACTGGGGGGTCCAGACTCTAGGGCGGATGGTCAAATGGACCGCCACACCCCGCTCGGTTTACCATACATCTGCATAAATTCCGCTGGGAGATGTTTGCAATTCACTAAATCGTCCCTTAGTTCCTCCTTCTGAGGACCATTTGCTTCCTGTAGTTTCTGTAGACTATACTTGCAACAGTAGAAGATAGCATTCCTATATTCGTGTTAATATATGTTCCTATATGTAATAAGTTGCGGAAGGCGAATTGAATTTCACAATAAATATATTCCTTGCAATGTTAATAACCATCAGTAAACAGTTGCGATGACTAGCAAGATTTAACTTTTACTTTGTTGTCTGGTCTACTCACACATACTACTTGTGAGATGATCATTTATTTTTTTAATAAATTAAATGAGGATCTTGATGGCAGGACGATGAAAAATCTCAAAATTACCTGCTGGCCAACGTTTTAGTGGTCTATTTCGCGTTCATCGGGGCTACGAAACGTACTAGGACATTAACCAAACTTCATGGTACTTACAAACTTGGTAAATAATTATGAAATGTATTTTTGTTTCCAATAATGGGGAACATGTAAACACAATAATCACTAATATTCTAAAACTATTACAGAAATAATACTGATATTGCATAATCCAATTACATAATTCAAGGGCTTATATACAAAGTGACATCTCCATTTCCTTTTTTTTTTACTTTCGTTGTCAATATATTTTTAAGAATCTTCCCCATCTTGCTGCCAAATAATACGATGAAAATAGGTGTTTCTCCGATGTTCAACGGTATTTGTAAACCATGAATCCTATTTTCAACTATTATGCTGAATGTGAAGAACTTCCATTCCTAAAAAATTGTGTTTCTTGGAAATACGTCACTTTAGAAATAATCCCTTAAATTATCCCACCAATGATTGCGTGCCCACAGCCGCCTTTCGACCGGTACCTCCATACCCGGGCGATGGTCGTGGGCCGGCGACGGTTGCGCGCCTTCCGTCGCGTCACGTGGCGCAGTGGCGCAGTGGCGCGGCGGGCGCTCGCTCTTGAGCCCCTGGCCGCCCCTGGGAGGCGCCGACGAAGACTGACAGACAGCCACGAAGGGAGCACCTGCGTGCGGTCGCGCGCCGATGTGTCCGCCCGCCCCTCCCCCCCCCTGCCCGTTTCCACTCTTCTCTTCCTGCCTGCCTGCCTGCCTGCCTGCCTACCCTTTCCGCCTCATCCCTTTCGACCTCACCCCATCTAGCGCCTAGTGTATCCTGCGTTGTCTCCCTCGCTCTGGGTTTTGCACCGTACCCCTCGGCCCCGTTCCGCTCAGCCCTAAAGGCCCATTCACAACGCAATCGTTAACATAAGCATAACGCATAGACAAACATTAACATAAGTGAAAGACTAAAATATTCACAACGTCCAACAAACGCAAGGAAAATAAGATTATATCTATTGTTTGTGGGACATTCTAGTTTACTATTAGTTGGATGTGAGAATCGATTTCGAGATATCGGCTGTGTCCATGGCCTACGGGATCGATTTATATAATGTGTTAATTTCAATAAAAATGAAAACTAAATGATGCTACTATGAATAAACATTACTAAACAGTACTATGAATACAACAAAAATAAATTATTCCACAAAACAAAGCAGAAAAACACCAAAATCAACCACGCAATCTGGATATTATTTCTTTTGTTCGATCTTCGATCCTAGTTCGATACTCGATTTTGAGTTACCGTACTGTGATTGGTTCCTTTGTTACTTCTTAAGCATAAGCACCGAAGTTTGAAGCTTGCAAGCTTTAAAGTTAATGTCTTACGTGTTATGCTTATGCGAACGCATTGTGAATGAGTCCTAACTTTTATGTTAACGCCATGCTTATGTTTATGTTTGCATTGTGAATGACCCTTAACTCGCTCAGCTCGGTCCCGCTCAGCCTCGTACCGCTCAGCCCCGATCCCTTCAGCCTTGTCCCGCTCTGCCTCGTACCGCTCAACCCCGATTCCCTCAGCCTTCTCCCGCTCAGCCCCGTTCCGCTCAGCCTCGTTGCGCTCAGCCTCGTACCGTTCAGCCCCGATCCCCTCAGCCTTGTCCCGATCAGCCTCGTACCACTCAACCCCGATCCCCTCAGCCTTGTCCCCCTCAGCACCGTTCCTCTCTGCCTCGTACCGCTCAACCCCGATTCCCTCAGCCTTCTCCCGCTCAGCCCCGTTCCGCTCAGCCTCGTTGCGCTCAGTCTCGTACCGTTCAGCCCCGATCCCCTCAGCCTTGTCCCGCTCAGCACCGTTCCACTCCGCCTCGTCCAAGCTCATCCTTTCCTCGCTCTTCCATGCTCAACTCTTCTACACCTAGTACAGCCCCTCCGCGTTATGAAATGTTTTCTTACCAACCTTGCTTTGTAACGTCGCTTCGCCCCACCTCTCCGCAACGCCCGGCACTTTCTCTCCCTCACGTCCTCCTCTCGCACCCACCTTCGCCTCACCTTCTCCACCCTGTCTCGCTCATCCTGTCTCGCGCACTCGCAGCTCCTCTTTGTCCAACTCCTCTTCAACCAGTCCCTCTCCGCTAGTCTCTGAGATCCTCTGCTTTCCCTGCCAATCCTCGCCCCGCCCCACCTCGCTCCACCTGAGCTCGCGTATTCTGCGTCTCCCTTTGTACCTTTCCACTTCCTTTGACGGATGTGGCGCTACAACTGTGTGTCTCCTGTCCTTTACTCCTCCAATCCTTGCCCTTACTTTACTTTCTCATTCGCATCTCTGCCAACCCCCGCCACATCCCTATCTCGCTCGGCCTGAGCCTGCATTTTCTGTCTTCGCATCCACCGCCCTACCCCCTGCCGAAGGTAGGGCTGCATCCTGTCTCCTGTCCGTCATTCCCCCAACCATTACCCCCACCTGCCACTTTACTTTCTGTCTCGCTTCCCTGCCAATCCTCGCCGCACCCCTATCTCGCTCCGCCTGAGCCCGCGAATTCCCCCCCTCTGCCGGAGGTAGAGCAACCTCCTGTCTCTTGTCCCTCATTCCCCCGGCCTCCGTCGCCCTCCCGCCGCTTCACTTGCTGTCTCTCTTTGAGCCTCGGGGGAGTCCCCGCGCCGAGCCTTGAGCGCTTCCCGCCCGCCCGTGGATGTCACGGGTCAAATCCCGGCCGCTCCGCGCGATGGACAAACGTGGCTCGCGGCAAATTTTCGCCGCGTTCTCCTCCCGCCAGGTGTGCTCCACGGCTACCACGGATGTTGAAGGTGTGTGCTAATGAAAAAGGAAGGAAGTAAATTTCCCAATGCCCACTTTCGGCTCTCGTACATTTCGGCTTCGGTTGCTTCCCGAGTTGAGAGTGGCCTTTCATTCTCTGTTTGCTTAGTGTCGATAGAACGTAGTAGTATTATGAAAATATAATAATCGGAGTCCCTTGAAGAATCCAACCCACCACGTGAAAAACATTCTGTATTTTCAAAACACGTCGAGAAAGGAGAACCAGAGCCTACATGAAAACGATTCAAAATAACAAAGATTACTTCTTGATATAAAATCTAATTTAAAAAAATCTTTTTTAATAAATAAAATTAACGTAGTTTTTATCTACCATGTATGGTGCTTTGGCAGAAAACATTTAATCGGGGGACAGTATTTCTGATACGAACTTGTGGTCAATAACGATCTACATATTTATAAGTTCAAACTTCTTTGCGTTTTCCCTCATACTGAGTCAATTTTACTGTGATTTTACTAATCACACAGTATTATGTATATGATAATTAAAATGATTTGATATGCAGATCCACTACGCTCATTTCTTCTTGGAAATATGATCAGTTTTGCTGTAATGGTATCTCGTAAAAACTTACATTATCTGTCAATATAATTACAAATGCTCAAATACATCAAAATAGCAAAATGTACATGAATTCAAGTTGTTATTAATAAAATTGATTGACCAATGCAAATGTATATGTATTATGATACACGCCCGGCGCTTCTATCCTATTTAACCCTTGTTTTACAATTATGAAAGGAGGAATTTGAAACGTCACGCAAGCTTGAATGCAATAACTTAAAATAAATAAATCACACTGGCAAAATTTGATTGTATCTGTTCACTACAAATAATAAGAACAAATCGTAATAATTATTTCCACATCTCAAAACAAATAGTGGAACCTCCGAATAGGCATAAATATGTGAAGTTTTTGATAAATGTATGTACCATCCCAAAAACAATGGACGTATTGGGACATAACTACTACTAGATTTGTTTACTAACGTCCCGCAAAAAGTAAAATACCCAATAGTATTAAAATGTTGAAAAGTAGTGGAGACAGAAGATTACATTTGCGTAATGGTGGGCTATGAATTGTTTAAAGAATTAAAACGAACATGTAATAAAGATTTGAAGATTCTGACACTACCTTCAACGTGCCTTGTAGAATACAGAGGTACGTATGGCCTAATTGAAAATTGAACCGTTGTTCTAAATGGCATCCGTTTATATAGAGTATATAGTGCCAATAATTTAGTTTTTCAACACTGCTTTTCTGAACCTTTGATGTCATGATGTTATAGATCCATTAATACTGATTCCTCGTTCTGCCAGATCTGAAAATGAAAAGAGAAGAAAAACAAAACAGAATTGATACTTCAAGTCTGCAATACAGCGACAACCCTATTCCGAGCTCCCATTGCTGTATCACCCCCAGATTGATGTCAGTTGGCGCATCAACTGCTATGGTCGTTACTCTCGTATATATTATGCTTATTATATGCCGGGAGGTGACGGTGTTCCTTCCTTGCTGGAACGTTAGATCCGGCGGCGACCTACACGTCGGCTTGGATTTCCTTCCAACCATCTCCCTGCAGAGGGCGCCTCGCCAGCCAGGAACCTCACTGTCCGACTATTCTCTTAATATATGCGTGCGTGTAATGCATGTATCCATACGTGTGCTTAAGGGAAGAAGTCAAGACAACGATGAGGAAGAAAATATCGTGCGCGATTCGTGACCCGTTCGTTAGGTACTGCTCGGGCATTCTCCTGGTATTGGTCGGAGAAACCACGGAAAATCATCATAAACGCCGGCCATTAGAATTCTCCTCAGACTTTAAATTCGGCCCAGGTAAGCTGCTGGTGTCGAAAACCCACCATCGTCGGGACTTCCAGCCCTAGAACCTCCTAGTCAGCGACGCTGCACAGGCAACGGCTGTTCCTGAACCATCGCGTATTGTACCTGGTCTCCAAACGCCTGCAATCCCCGCCCTGGAGCCCTGCCCCCGACTGCAGCGCTGCCCATGTCCGGCGCGCCTCCAGCGACCCGCCCCGCCAAATCAACCCGTCCGCAAAACACGGCCTCCGTCACGTCCCGCCACATCACACCGCCCGCTCGCGCGCCCCGTCGCACGGCCGCCCCGGCGCGCCGCACCTGTCCATTCCGGTTAATCCCCGACCGCGGCCGGCGCCTTTGACGGCGGTGGCGGTGGCCGAAGCGGGCGGAAGGGATGGGAAGTGGTGCGGCGGTGAGGGTGGGTGGGGGGAAGGGGCGGCTCACGCGAGCTCACAGGGCTTTGGCGCGCATCACGCGCCACCGGCTCAAGCGGCTTTCCTGACGCGCCGCCGCGAAACGCCGCGTCGCCGCCAGCGCCGTCATCCTCGTCCACTCCGACGCCCCGGCGCCGAGTCGGCCCTGCGCCCCCGCTCCGTTGCTGGTCACGCCCCCTTAGCTCCGACGCCCTGCGCTCGCCTTCGGTCGCGCCTGCACGTCGCTCCAACTTACCTTCGACGAAAATTCCTAATGCGAGTTTGTTTTCTTTTTCAAGAGTCAAGACGGAGGCTCCATGATGAAGATTTACGGCGTTTTACGCAAACTACAAGAGACGAAATAAAAGCAATACGTTTTCCAATCCTTCGGTTGGCCGGAAGAACAGATAAGGTGGTTTCAATTTTCTTCCCTGGAATAATTACAGTTGCAATGACATTCCATGCCCTTCAATTGAATACTCCGTCGGCTTCATATAACTAGCACATATAACACATTTATGGAACTAGTACGTACACTTATCTACTGCCTTCCGTATTTCATAGGGACACCACAGTTCTTAGGACGGCGCGAAGTTAGCCTTAATCGATCGCTATGACGGAAAAGCATAACAGTTCCTTACTCCGTTGACGTCCCGCCACACTTATTCATCTTCTTCTTTGCATGTCGCGTGAGCTTCCGTACGGTCTCCTCAATTATCACGTCCAGTTCTACCATCTGTTACTTGTTTATTTATTTATTTATTTATTTATTTATTTATTTATTTATTTATTTATTTATTTATTTATTTATTTATTTATTTATTTATTTATTTATTTATTTATTTATTTATTTATTTATTTATTTATTTGTTTTATTTATTTATTTATTTATTTATTTATTTATTTATTTATTTATTTATTTATTTATTTGGGTTTATTATTTATTTATTTATTTATTTATTTATTTATTTATTTATTTATTTATTTATTTATTTATTTTTATTTATTTATTTATTTATTTATTTATTTATTTATTTATTTATTTATTTATTTATTTATTTATTTATTTATTTATTTATTTATTTATTTATTTATTTATTTATTTATTACACGTTGGAATTTCCTCCTTACACACGGATACTGATCGTGTTCCTCACACGCATTCCTTTGGAGCCTGCCTCTGCATGGGTCTATGAATTTTTTCGAGCAGGCGCGCTTCGTGGACGTCCCTTATAATGCTTGAATGTAAACAGTGGCGTCTCCTCACTCTGGACCTAGGGCGTTGGCATTGAAGGACAGTGTCAAACCCCACACTACTCTTTTCGCTTACATTTTTAGAGTAAAATTGAATTATGTAAACAAAATATTTATTTTAAATTATAATGTTGGAAGAACGAGGGAAATATAGTGGCAAAATAAGAATAAGGATGTTGTACTTTCTATTGCAACGATTGGAATAGTACATTTTAAAATATTTAAAAAGATATGCTCAACGTTTTTCCCATTCTTGAGTTCTCTTTTAAAAATTGAATTCTGAAATATTATCAGGTTAGGACACGATCGCCCGTTACTCAATTACTTGTTTCTTTTCTTTTCACGAAAGGGAAGGAAAGTAATTATTTAAAACTAATGTTCCACTTTTCCACTACCTTTATCAAAAATAACACTAGTAACTTCATGGGTATCGCTATCAACCAACGCGCAACGGAGAATATCACAATCAAAGACGTTTCCTCTTCAGCAGGCTTAAATCTAGCTTAAATCTAGATCCAACGCCTTGGCACACTTTGTCCTTGAGTGGGGGACGTTGCGTGCATGCGCTGCCTCCTCCCGATCCGACCTGAAGATGTTGGAGGCATTTGCCAATGGCCTGAGCTGTGCTCGCGCACTACCTGCAATGCATGGACGCGCTGGTGCCGATCTATGACGTAGATCGCACGGAAGACCAAATAAATGAAAAAAATCTAAATAAATTCGAAGATTTTTTTAAAAAAATTCCTTGGGCGTTGACACACGACTTGCACACACAAAGAAAACGCTACTGGATGTGAATAAATTTTCCGCCATTTTTCATCTACCGCTAACAATGTTCGAAATGTCTTGGTAGAATGCGAAACCTCGTAGGAACAGATTTTAAACGGAATGCTTTAATTTTCTGCTTAACCTGCCAGGGTTCTTTTGTCTGCTACAAGTGATTTGGCACACTGATGATTTTACGCCATTCGAAAATTCACCACCCTAAGCCTGGATTTAATCCGAAAATTCGAATATTGTGTTAGGCTACACACCACCGGTGATGGCCCCTACTCCAGAGACAATAGTATGATCACACCTTAGATGAATCGTGATTCCAGTACTTGTAGTGCAGATGGAGTGCATGTGGTCCAGGTGCAATGAAGGACGATTTATCGATGTCCTCTCGATTTAAAAATAATCCTTAAGAGTTTATTGATACTGTACAGGACGGGAACACTTGCAGGAATCCGCCCTCGCAACTTACTTCGAGGTCTAACGTTTTCACATCGCTCTAAAGAGGTTGACACCGCTATGTATCGCACCTAATTGGTCAACTCAAAGACAGGCTGCTCTCATCAATACGCTGTGTACCGATGGCCAAATGTATGCTGGTCACCGAAGAGAATCTTTTCCTTTTTACTTTCTCGTTATGGAGTAGAGAGAAAGTTACGTAATGCTGCGCGAAAACAAAGCGAATTTTCGTCAAAAAAAACTTATTGATGGGCTCTGGTAACGAAAACGTCGATAAATCTAGTTGCTACTTTTAGAAAAAAACCTCTAACACATAGTGTAGTCAGAATTCATGTTTTGTAGGTCCTTGATAGCGAAAAATTGATTGACGGCCAAACGTCTGTCCGTCCGTCTGTAAACAACGCTAACGGCTAAATCGTTCAGCCGATTTTCTCTGATATCATGTTGATCTGATTATCATGCTGTTTGCGTAATCTACACTCCCAATACAGTGTAAGAGTATGAGTCGGAAAAATAACATTCTTGTTTCAGTGTCTGAAACCTAAACATCTTTCTGCAGGTATACAGCCAAAATGCTCCTTTCACATCCTTAATAAATTCTCAGAACACTCAAACAGCAAGACTTCATGATGAACAAGCTTCAGCCATGACAAACGAATAAGTAAATTTGGCACGGTAAGACGTAAGATGCGACGAAAAACTAGTTCTCTTCTTTTCTTGTCAAAGGCAATCACCTCTTCCAGAAAGCTGCTAAAAATGATGTTCTAAAATTTGTTGTTTTTTGTTGATACCATCTTCGCACATACCAAGTAGACATTCACTCGCCCTTTAATCACTCTTCTATAGTCACATACCGCTGGGTTCAATGTCTCTCTACCATTAAAACAACCGTCTTCCACCGAGATCCTTCATCACCGTTACTACAACTTTCTGACAGAATTCCAATAGCGTAATCACATTCTCTGACATCACAAATTTTATTTCCTCCTTTACGATTTTCAATGATTTTTCATCAAAGTGTACAATTATACCTAGATTACGACAGCGAACACGGGGATGAAAAGTTGCTCTTAGCGGCCGGTCTCAGTTAAGGAACATAACGGCCGTCGACAGCGAAGAATGGAAACAAAATTGTTGTAGCTAAAGGAGACGTAAAATAACTCGTACTCAAAAAAAAACATATATTTTTATAAAAATATTGTATTTCGAGATGTATTAATCGACACACAGCATATAACACAAATACGGGACTTCTTTACAAACCTCGGCTTTCGTCTCTGTTCACAAACCTCAATCCTGTCCGTTATTTGATCATAGGCCTAGTGGTGTTACTGACATAGACAATGAATTCAACTGCTAAGCTATTTAGAAATATGCCTCTATTAATCCTTTACAATGGCGAAAGTCCCATCCGCGCCTTCATATGCCAGTTTGGAAAGGGAAGGTGTGGGACGTACTCTCCCAAGGCGCCGCAATCCGAGTTGGAGAGATGACGGGTAGGGAACTGAAGAAATACATTCCGATGTGTAGGGCTCGATATTCGTCTGGAAGTGATCAAGTAAACTACTCATCAGAAAAGTCGGAACTACGAACACGTTACCGGCTGGTGTCACAAATTCGCTGATGTATTTCACATCCGACACATTCTTGACACCTGTCCGGGATCTTCCAGACGACTTCCGCGACCTCCCAGCCATGGCACGTT